>ML426642.1:801-28517 GCA_005239525.1 Nicotiana knightiana | reverse complement strand
AGAAAGAATTCACCAACGGGGGAAACCATAACCTTAGACCTTTATTATCATCGTTTACATTAATTTGTTAGTCAATTACTAGTTTATTATTTTGTTAGTAGAGTTTGGTAAACAACACAAATTGATATTCAAAAGTCTTAAGAAAAGTGATTAAGTAACAGTTTAGTATTTTATAGACTCAATTGATACGTTCAATTCTCTGTGGGATCGAATTTGGGCTTAATACCCCAGATTATATTTGCAGCGCCCGCTTAGTCTTTTTATAAGACATAGTTGAGCGTGATCAATTTGCTTCAGGAATCTCCAATCTACTGTATCATAAGCCTTCTGTATATCAACTTTAATCATACATCTGGAGGATATATGTTTTCTTGTATATGCGTTAACCAGATCATGTGCCATTATCACATTATCTTCTACCTTCCTCCCTGGGATGAATCCAGATTGAGTCTCAGTAATTATGGTTGCAATTACCTTTTGAATTCTGTTAGCTAGAATCTTTGCTATAACTTTATACAAGATGGTACAACAAGAAATTGGTCTGTACTCCTTAATTGTAGCAGGGTTGGCAACTTTTGGGATCAAGGTGACTGCTGTGCAGTTAATCCCCTTAAACATTTTTCCTGTGATGAAGAACTCTTGGACTGCTTCAATGAATTCATCCTTAATGACTGGCCAATCTTTTTTATAAAACACTGCATTGTATCCATCAAATCTCTGAGCTTTGTCATATCCTATTGCTTGACGACCTAGATAGATCTCCTTCTCTGTCACTTCTTCACACAGTTGCCTTTGTTGGCTATGACTCAGCACATTCCTTCTTCTCATAACTATTGTATTAACTGTTGTTACATTCTGCAAAGCTGCCCCCATAAGTGATTTATAAAACTTTATTATCTCCAACTTGATATCTTTAGCAGCTGTTATTTTCCCACATTTTTGAGTCTCTAATTCTGAAATTTGTTTCCTCTGTTTTCTATCCTTAATTACAGTAAAAAAGTAGCTTGTGTTAGCATCTCTCAGCTTGATCCACCTTGCTCTTGCCTTTTTCTGTAATGCACTTTCTTCTATCAATGACCATTTCTCTAGTTGGCATATCATCTTCTTTTCTTCCATTGCTTTCCATTGCTTTCTCATCTGAATATTGTTGCCTTAGTTTAAGTTGTATCTCTTTAAGATCTTCCTTTGCTTGACTGATTCTTATTGTTATGACTTTGAATTCTGCTTCATTCAATCTTCTCAGCTTCTCCCTTAGTTCCTTCTTCTTAGCCCAAAAGTTCCTCATCTTATGTGGATGATATCTCAGCTTCCATTCATCCTCCACTAATTACAAAAATCTTTATGAGTTGACCAAATATTAAAGAACTTAAAAGCTGTCTTAACTCTTGGCTCCTTCATATTCATGGTGATTATCATTGGACAATGAGCAGAGATATGAGGAAGTTTATACTCATCCATTAAATGTCCATATTTCAGCATCCACTTAGTATTACCAAATGCTCTGTCTATCCTGCTCCAAATTCTATCACTTCCTTGTTGTTTATTTGTACACGTATAGTAGTCTCCCTTCCATGACAATTCATTCAACATTATTTGTTGTATACACTCTGTAAAATCTTTTATTTCATGGCTTGTGACTGCTGCCCCTTTTGGTCTGTCTTGTGGACTCAGAATGGTATTGAAATCTCCCCGAATGATCCATGATTTGCCTATTGTTTGAGCCAAACTGTTCAGTTGATTCCATAGTTCTCTCCTCTGCTCCACTGTATTAAAACCATAAACTATGGTCATAATATAGTCAATTTGCTGATTTCTGCTCACTACTTTACAATGTATGAACTGTGCTTCCTTCCTCAGAATGTCAACCTTGTAGGCGTTATTGTCCCAAATAATCCAGATTCTTCCATTCTGTGCATAGTTATAATCGTTCTCAAATCCCCATCCTGGTGCTACTTTACTGTAAACTGCCAAAGCCCTATGTACCTTCACCCTTGTCTCCACTAAACCTGCTAGTTTGATTTTATTCTCTTTGAGATATTTAGATAATTTTTTCTGCTTATATCTCTTATTCAACCCCCTTATGTTCCATACTAACCAAGTCATTATTGATGACATATAAAACCTCCTCCTATATCACTAGGTAGGAGTTTTATCATCACTTTCTCTTCCCTTTGCAGTAACTCAAAATCATTCCTTATTGGTATGGTTGCTTCAATCATCTGCTGTACAGGTCTCCCATTGATCTCTTTAGCTTCCTTCTCTTTTAATAGTCTCTTCTCTTTAGACTGTGGATCCACTTCCTCTATTTCTTTATTCTCTGTTAGTTTTGGGCTTGCTTATGAACTTCCTCAGTCTGAGTACTTTGCTTCTCTTCATTAGTGTCGGTTACATTTCTCTTGTCTTCCTTTGGAATCCATGTTTGTATCATCTTCTTAGACCCTTGTTTCTTCTTTTCAAAGCTACTGTCCTTTTGTTCCTTTCCCATCTGCTTCATCTTTGCACAGTTATGAGCCAATCATTAAGCAATCATTACAATAATCTGGCTTCCATTCAAATATCACCAATTGCTGAAATATTTTTCCTGATGGATCCATAACAGTTACTTCATCTGGTAGAGGCTTAGTAACATTAAGCTCTATCATCATCCTTGCAAATGAACTCTAGTCTGCTTTGTAGCACATTCATATGCATATTTTGGAACTCCAATTGCACTAGCTATCCTGCTTAGTGAATCCCTACTCCAGCAGTTCCTTGGTAAACTAGGAATTTAACCCACAAAGCCAATTCTGTTAAGAATTCAGTATTAAAGTCAAAATCAGGGCACCATTGTTTTATAATCATTGGTCTATTGTTAATGCTATAAGGACCAGCATATTGAACTTCTTGCAGATCAGCTATCGACTTGAATTTGACTATATAGTATCCTTCCTCATGATAATACACTTTCGGCTCAGCAACCATGTTCCAATTTTGTACCACAAATCTTTTCATATAGTTATACCCTGGTGTTTCCCCAATCACATAAACCAGTAATGCCGCTTTCCACTTATCAGCTTCTCTAGTCGTTTCATCTTTATCAAGTTTAACCATAACACTTCCATCAATCAATTTTGGTGGTATGTAATCAAGTGACATACCATTAGTTGCTGCTCGATTACGATTGAAAAGCTCAGACCATGAGTTGTTCGCCTCTTGCTCCTTCACTGGTTGTTCAAATTTCGTCACATCTGATTGTTTGAGTTGAATTGTTGCTTGTTCTTCCATAATTCCTGGTAATTGCATCTTCGGAGATTCACTCGTGTTCAATTTCCTAGCTCCAGATGTCGATTTGCCTGCCATTAACGGGGACAAATGTGGAAATTGAGTTGGAAATTTGTTAGTACTGAAGTTTGGTAAACGTGGAGTCTAAGTGTTTTACCGATTAAAATATCCTATTACAAAATTTATAATTAAAGTCCATAAAATTTAACTAGAATTGTACCGTTATGAATTCGTAACAAATTTTATCGTTGCTTTTTACAATTATTAGTTTAATATTATGCATTAAGTACATATTTAAGTCTCACTTTCTCTTTATTCTCTATTATGTATATATATGTGTTTGGATTTTATTATTGTTATTTAGAGAACAGACAAAGATTGATAAGCTTGAGCGTAAAATAGGTTTTTGGAGGAACAAAATGTCTATTGTTTATTGCTTTTTAAACTAAAGTTGAGGGATCATAATGATTTTCACGCAATTCATACATTACATTGTTGTCCCTTTAATTATGCTACAATTAACTAGATAGTTGTTAAGACTTAGCTGGCCAGTTGACGATACCTAAACCAGACTTGGGAAAACTTATGTTAAAATCTGGACTTCTCACATGAAGTGTTGCCTCTTGATTAATGCTATAATAGCTGTTCAGACTCCTCTTGCTAGTTAACTAAACCAGAACTTAATAAAACATGAATTATTATTATTTAAGTGTTATCAATTGTTTAATGCTGCAAGTTGGCACGTACTAGCAAACTGTTATAACTGTTGAGAGTTAAGTTGACTTTAATTGCCTAGTTGATTCCAACTAATTAACTCGGTATTAAGAAAACCATATGCAATTAAAAATATAATCCGTGACTCATATTATATTAGTGGTATTAAGTTGAGATCAGCTACAATTAAGGAACAATTGTTATTTCTTTAATTCACCTCAACGAGAAGAATGCTCTCATTAAGACATTAACATTGTTCTTAACAGGAAATTTCCTCCCACAATATATAATTATACACATATACGTCAAACCTCTCTATAACAACTTCGTTTGTTCTGAATATTCTTGGATGTTATAGCGGAGTGCAGTTATAAAGAACATATATTATAACATAACATGAAAATTTGTTCCGTGAAAAGCTTGACTTTTATAGTGAAGTGTTGTTATATAAAGATAATATCTTATAGAGAGGTCTGACTATATATATCCATCTATCCGACCTCATCGTTTTACTCCTCACTCTCTTATAAATACACAATACCAGCCACATTATACATCTAAACCAGACACGCAAACACATTTTACCACAGTCAAATATCTACCAATATACAGTTCAATCCTAAGACTTCACCACCTTCATTCACGTGGTTGTGGGAATTAAAGAGTAAAGACCAAAAGCTCGAGCTTGTCTCCGGTTTAAGGTGCTATTTCTCTTAACTTTAGATTTCATTCTGTTTATGTTTCAAAATTTTGCATTGCTACAAGGAGTTTGGATCATGAAATTTAATTTTTTTTTATCATGGCATGTTGGACAAATAGCACGCGCTAGCCAGTTTTCGGACTGGTAATTGAAAAATAGTCAGCGTTTGTAAGGTTATTGAAAATAGTCGATGTTTTGCTGTAACACTGAAAGTTCTAGCATAATATACTGGATTATTGAGCTTTTGTATAGAAACTTCTAACATATTATGTTGGAACTCCATCACATTATGATATTCCAGTACATCATGCTGGAATCTTATATATTAAAACATTCGAATCCCAACATATTATGCTAGAATTTTTACGGATTTTTAAGGGTATTTTTGTTCAAATTTTATCTTTATATATATAAAAAAAGAGGGCTAAATTTCGATTACTTTTCAATTACCAATTATAAATTTGGCTATTTCTGATTTTTTTCCCTGGTATGTTAGCTAGTTACATGATTGAAATGATTATACAAACTAAGCCTTCTGTCTTGTTCTTTGAGTACAACGCTAGTTCTATTTAAAGATGAGCGAATTCATGTCCATATAGTGTTCTTAATTGGAAGATCAGCTTCTTTATGAGTGTATGCTTCGTGTCGTGGAAATCCTGTATTTGATGGATTTATCTTCTTTTAGTATGTGTGTGCACTACTTGTTGAAGGTAGGGGTAAAGCGTGTGTACACATGACTATCTTCCCAAGACCCCACTTATGGAATTACACCGAATTTGTTATTGTTGTTGTTATTGTTGTATGTTTGTGCGGATTTGGATGGCGATTTGCCTTATGAAGGGGTGGATCTACCACGTAGTTAAGTTTAAGGGTTCACGTAAATTAATTAGTTTTACCCACACCATATAATTATGAAATTCACTAAATATTTATAAGTATTTAAGCGTGAACTTAATTGTTATTAATATATATTAACTTGAGGTTACCAGAAACTCATAAACTTCAAATTTTGAATTCGTCTGTGACTTATGAAGACATGAGTCCTGAGTAATTAGAAAGACATGCATTAAACATGAGGGACTTGTTAAATGTTAACTGTGTTAGATCTGAATACCTGATTTTGGGCATAAATCAAATGATGAATCCGCGGTTTATATTCCATTATCTAGGCCTGCGCATGAGCTGGATTTGAATTAGTTGAACATATCTAATCCTTTTTGTGTGTGTATATGTTTGGCTGAGAAGCCTGAGATGGTAATATAAGCTAACTCAATTTAATACAGAATCTGAACTGAATGTGTCTGTCATTGGTACCATAACTTTCCATGTATCATAAGTATGATGTTGGGCCATTTGATTTAGGCTTGTAAGTGGCCTCTGACGGATCTTTACATAAATAACTGGTCGTATTCTGTTTACTTTTCCTAGTCAGTAAAGATGAATTTGTCTACCTTTCCCAAGTCCGTGGTCAACCAAAAAAAAGAAAAAGAAAAAGGAAAACAGTTTGTTGATCGCTTACAGTACACCATCGCCTCCACCAATACTTACTCCATCTCTGCCAATGCTTCCACGTACACCAGCGCATCGTACGTATGTATTATTCGTATCTAGATGCACCATCTAACGAAACCATGTTTGTATTGACAAGGGGAAAGGAGAGATGGAGAGATTGAAGAAATGTAGTTGGCTTAAGGTAAGAACCTAACTTCGTGTACTCTTTTAGGGGAAGATATTTAGAAGAAGTAATTTTTGTGCACTCTTGTATTCGTATACTCTTGTGTTTCATTAACTTGATAAATGTTAATAAAATGCTGAGAATATTTAAATCAAGTAATCTCACTACTAAAAATCGGGGCAAAACCGTCTAAAAAAATCGACCAAAGTGGGTCGATAATGGCCAATAACCCTCCAATACGCGACCATTTACGTGTGGACGGTTGATCACGGTCAACTATGTCTTATAGAAAGACTAAACGGGTGCTGCAAATATAATTCGGAGTATTACGCCCAGAGTCGATCCCACGGGGAATTTACGTATCAATCAAGCCGTCAGCATATGCAACTTTTACTTAATCAATTTTCTCAAGACTTTTGAATATCAATTGATAATGTTTTACTATTTCTACTGACAAAATTAATAAACTAATGATTAACTAACAATATGGTGTAAACAATTATAATAAAGGTCTAAGGTTATGGTTTCCCCCGTTGGTAAACTTCCTTCTCGGATACTTCTAATAGTTTGATTAGTTGTCTCTATCAATCATGAACACTCTATCTACCATAAATCTCTCTCAAGTAATTATGATAATTTACTAGACGCACTCTCTCAAGTTACGCTAGCTAGATTGCATTACAGTTCACTTAGATTGCACCCGAAGTATCGTTATCTCTAATCCAACCTCTAAACCCTCGGTTATGACTTTCGTCTATACTCTGGGAGTGGTGTTGTTCAAACAACTACCTAAATATGCACTCTCTCTCAAGTAGATACATAATAAATTGGAACATCTAATTGAGGGCACTTCAATCAACTACAACAAGAACGTAGTTGAACAAATAGAGTTTAATCAACCAATCAAAGCTATATTAATATCACAATAAGTTCATTCCCCAACGGGTTCCACCAAAACCCTAGATTAAAGAAATTAGCTACTCATGCTCATAATAATCAACTCTAAATAACTTGCATAATTAAACTACAAAGTAATGAATAAAAGCTGTAAAAATCAATGTTTTGCTTCTCTGAGTAGTATTCCACAAGCGTCTTTTGCCTTTGATGGCATCTCCCCCCCTTCAAGTTGTGTTTTTGGGTCTATTTATAAGTTTGGGATAAACCCTAAATGTGTAGGAGAC
The DNA here is from genome assembly GCA_005239525.1 of Nicotiana knightiana. NCBI lineage: Eukaryota > Viridiplantae > Streptophyta > Magnoliopsida > Solanales > Solanaceae > Nicotiana > Nicotiana knightiana. The sequence continues at coordinate 20,986 of ML426642.1, read as the reverse complement.
TTCTATTCAAACCGGAAAACACTTAAAATCTTCAAAACTCGGATTGGACCAGACCAGGGANTTAAGGCTCAAACGCCTGGATAAAGCCTGGTCTTACCAGGCTTTATAGCCCAAACGCCCAGCTATAGCCTGGTATGACCAGGCTTTACAGCCCAAACGCTCGGCTATAGCCCGGTGCACTCCTCTTCGCCTCTTGAACGTATTTTCGACGTTTATGCATCCATTTAGCTCGGCTTCCATCTCCAATTTACCTACACATGAAATAGACTCCATTAGGCACATACGAAGTGTATTTTTATCATTAACGCACATAAAATGTCAGACACATAACGTGTTAAACCATGAATTCTAGCCACACATCAACAGTATTTTAAAGGTCGGAAGGGCATACCGACCAAAGTTGGTCGGTCAACTAAATTCAGAAAAAAAAAACTTTGGTCGGTATTTTAATTATGTAATTAAAAAATACACCATCTGGGAATCGAACAGGGATCTACACTGTGGTAGGATACTATTCTACCACTAGACCATAGGTGCATTTTGTTTTAAAGGCTGTCTTTTATTTCATTTATACTCTTTAATTGTATTTTTGCACGAAAATAACCGACCAAAGTTGGTCGGTTTTATTAAAAAATAAAATTACCGACCGAATTTCGGTCGGTTTTTTTAAACTGACCGGTCGAAATCGGTCGGTATTTTAATATTAATTTATTTTAAATGAAAAACCGACCAAAGTTGGTTGGTTTCTTGAAAAATAAATTTCGCGGGACTCAAAAATAGTTTCCCTCATTTTCGCGCCAAAGAAAACCGACCAAAGTTGGTCGGTTTTCGTAAAAAAAATAATTAAAAAATAAAATATTTTGAAAAACCGACCAACTTTGGTCGGTTTTTTGACGGACCAAAATTGGTCGGTCGATTGTGGTCGGTTTATTGCCGAATTTCTAGTAGTGTCGGGAGAAGCAGAAACAAATAAGTTTATGTATTAGAATATGGGAACAACACTACGGACACCTTTGGAGCTAAAGAGAAAAGCTTTTCAGTTTTGAGCTTTAGTGCTAATGTTCACTTTTGTAGAGAACACGAACAAGATTTATGAAGTGGCTAACTAAGGTATGTAATAGGTTGCCCCCAAAGAAAAAGTGGGTAAAAGAAACTCTGTGCAAGTTAGAGAGGTAAAGTATGTTTTAAGCCTTGAAAAAGTTGACAATTTGTTACCTATCCAAAGAAAATGACAATTTGTATGTGATACAGTTCAATCTTACTATTTGTCATGCCTGCCAATTCAAGTGTATATTGAGTACATGTTGCTTCATTCGCTAATCTGTAGATCATTTACTGCAGAAGTATAAAGAGAGAAATGGCTGCATATGTTGCACTGACTTCGCTAATCGGAACGATACAACAGCTTCAGCTTTTGCATTCAAACTTAAATCTAGGGGACACTAGTTTGAAAAGTTTGAATTTACTCTACGAAAAGGTTGATTTACTGCACGAGCTCCTTGATAATTCTGATGCTGAACAAACGGAGAATTTGCACGCTGAAGTCAAACATATAGCAAATGAAGTAGAAGACGAAGTTGAATCACATATGCAAGTGGTAATGGACGAACAACATGGCGGACTCCATCAACAGGAAGCCCTCGAGAGTCTTTTTGAGATCTTACAACGAGCTATAGAAAAGGTTGATTCCCTCAAGGAAGGACTCATCAAACACAGTCAAAATGACAATTTGCAAGCTGGAAATTCCTCGCTTTGTGATTCAAGTTCACCACGATTGCATGCTCCAACCCTTGAGAACGGTATGGTGGGGTACAACATTGAACAAGCAAACATGCTGAGTCAACTTACCGGAGGCTCAGCTCCATTGGAAGTCATCTCTATCACAGGTATGGGCGGCATTGGTAAGTCAACTTTTGCCAAAAATCTGTCTTCTCATCCCTCAATTTTGAGCTTCTTTGATATTCGCGGATGGGTTACTGTGTCTGAGGACTATAGTTTTAGAAAGATGCTTTTAGGCCTCCTTAAAGATGCTAATATTGCGAAGGAAGAAGAGCTTGAAAACAAAAGCGATCAAGTACTAGCAGATCGCTTGAAGAAAGGTTTAAAGGGTCGAAGGTATTTGATTGTTGTGGATGACATATGGAGCAAGGAAGCTTGGGATGATATTAGATTGTGTCTTCCAGACTATGGTATAAGAAGTCGGGTACTGTTGACTACTCGAGACGTTGAGGTTGCTCAATATGCTAGCTCTTCTAAGGATCCTTTCAGGATGCATTTACTTGACCCAATTGACAGTTGGAATTTGTTTTATCAAAAAGCATTTGCAGATAATTGTTTTCCAGTCGAATTTGAGAATATTGGAGAGGAGGTAGCTAGAAACTGCAAAGGATTACCACTTATGATTGCTGTGGTTGCCAAGATTCTCTCTAGCAAGAGGACATTGGACGAGTGGAGAAAAGTAGCTCAAAGTGTGAGCTCATTAGCAGACGTTGATGCTTATCGACAATGCTCAGGAGTGCTAGCTTTAAGCTACAACCATCTTCCTTCTTATTTGAAAGGTAGTTTTCTGTATTTTGGACTTTTTCCAAAAGCTAGTGAAATTTCTGTGGGAAAATTAATTAGATTATGGATTGCAGAAGGACTCCTAAAAGTAAAGGGGATGGAGAAATCGGAAACAGTGGCTGCTAGTCATTTGGATTATCTTATTGATAAAAGTCTAGTTATTGTTAGCAAGCGAAGTATGGATGGGGAAATCATGACATGTTTGATTCATGATCTTGTTCATGATTTCTGCTTAAGAGAAGCCGACCGCCAGAGTCTTTTGTATATTGAGAATACCGATAATGCTGGACCTGGATTGGTTTTCCCTCAAGGTTGTAGGTGGATATTAAGAAAATCAGAGCGCTCCACTCATTTTAGCAGTCGATTCTATAATCTTGATCATAGCAAATTACGTTCCTTGTCTCTTTACCATTCTGATATGTACCTTGACGTAGCACACTTTCATTTCAAACTTCTCAGGGTATTGGACATGGAGGAAAATTATTTTTTCGATTTCCCCATAGCTATACTAGACCTAGTTTTTTTAAGGTATTTGGCATTGACGTTTAAAAGGTCTGGACAATTACCAATCTCTAAACTTCTGAATTTACAAACTTTCACTGTTCGGCCACTATCATACATTAGTGATTGGAGCATTTCCTTACCAAATGAAATTTGGAAATTATCTCAGTTAAGGCATCTCCATTGCTGGTGTATGTATTTGGAATCTCCTCAGACGGTATCAGGAAATAAGGTGAAGAACTTGGTTTTGGAAAACTTACAAACTGTTTCTGGGTTGGCACCTTCTTGTTGCACAAAGGAAATATTTGAAGGGATTAAGAAAGTAAAGAAATTGGAAATTGCTGGTAAAGCAGAGGAATTTCATAGTACGACGGGATGGGAAAATAATCTTAACTATTTAAAAGAGCTAGAGACACTAAATGTTGCAGTTTGGCACCGTCTTGTTATGTTCAGGTCCAACGCTGTGCCGCGTTCAATAAATCCAAGTCCAGATTCTTTCCCACCAAATCTCAAGAAGTTGACACTTAGCGGTACTTGTCTTCCATGGAACTGCATGAACATTGTTAGCAAGTTGCCCAATCTCGAGGTGCTAGAATTGAAGGATCATGCCTTCGTTGGCATTGAGTGGGAAGTAACAGAGATGGGATTTCCAAAATTGAAGTTCTTACTCCTTGAGCATCTGTTTCTTAGTTATTGGACAGCCACCGATGATTATTTCCAATGCCTTGAGCGTGTATACATCAGAGATTGCGTATACTTACAAGAGATCCCAGAAGGATTTGCAGATAGTGTGACGCTGCAGCTAATTGAGTTACATAAATGCTGTCTTTCTCTGGTGATTTTTGCGGAGCAGATCCAGGAAATGCATGAGGAATTGGGAAACAACTTGCTTAAAGTTTATGCCTTTGATTCATGTAAGTAAATCTCATCGACAATGAACTTTCAGTACTCATTAAGTGTTTTGTTTTCTGTGTTAGAGCATTAGATTAGAATTAACCTAATGACTGTGATAGGATCTGTTTTAAGGGTCAAATGTTTTTAATTTCAGTTCTACAGCATGAAGGAGTAACACTTTTCTTCAAGCTGGTTCGAATGAAAATGCAACGCTCGAAGTCAATCAGATCAGAAACTGTGTAAAATGGAAATTCAATGGAATCTTTGCCGGTAAGACGCATTTCACTGGTTTTTTTTATGTTTCTTATTTTACACTTTGTTATGTCTGGCAGATCGATACATGTTGGTTGTCTGAAAATTCTTTTATGGTTGCTCTCTGTCAATGCAGTAATTGAGCCATTTTATGTTGTCTTTATTTTCTTTGGTAAATTGAGCTCATACTATCTTGTACAGCTTGCTTATGTTCTTGATGTACATTATATACATGTAAGAAAGAGGCCTGATTTCAAATTGTAGGGAGATTTGTGAAAGTACGGGGGGGAGTGATTTGTATCCTTTTTAAAATCTTAGTCGACTGAACAGAAATGGTAGTCAACTAAAGCTGATGTTCAAGCACAAGTAGATACTATGCAGAAAGATATAGTGCAGGAAATGTACATGACACGCCATGTTCTTATACTGGTTCGAAACCAATGTAGTACCTAATCTAGTCCCTTAGGTCTATGTTGCACGGACTCTCCAAAATGTAGCCGCACCTGTATCGGATCCTTCAAAAATGCACTACTTTTGGAGGATCCGACACATATCCGGCCACATTCGAAGAGTCCGAGCAACATAATCTTAGGTTGCAAGACGGTTATCTCTGTAAGCTCTTTGGTAATGACTTGAGTACAATCTTTGGTGCTTTTTCCTTTGCTCACCACCTACAGTTTCATCATTGGTTTTCCTAATCGCTCGCCAACAACGACACTTTGATACAGTGCCTCTCTAGTTTTTTCTTTCTCTCTGTATCTAGTAACAGTGAAATACACTGCTTTTGTTAGTTTGTAAGAGTAAAAGAGACATTGACTTGCTGGGTAGATTAATGCCCCACAGCCACAAGTACCAAAGGATCAAAGAAGGGATAGCTATTTCTACAAAGCCAAACATGCTACCTTGTTATTGGCGAAGATTGCTATTTGAAGAAAAACAAATACGAAGCTTCGTTCCTATAGAAGAAGCGGTGATCAGAATGGCACCTGAGTACATTCAGAATCTCAATTTTCCAGAAACATGCATTCTTCTCTTATAGACCTATATTTTTAGCAGGTATGGAATCGGAGGTGAAAGTGGGATAAGTATGCTACTACCACGGTTGTAGAGGTCCAAAGAAAGACATGAACAACTACGGTGGTGATACAAGAAGAGAGGATAATCTGAATCAATGACATGCACTATATATTTACGAAGCGGCCAGACAGGGGCGGAGACACAGTACATGTTACGGGTTCGGTCAAACCCAGTAACTTTTGTATAAAATTCTATAAGTTTTTTTGATAACTACATTGCATATGTATAAATTCTTAATTTAGAACCTAGTAACTTAACATAACAAGAATTTCGAACCCATTAACTTCAAATCCTGGCTCCGTCTCTGCGGCCAGTGATGGGATTTAAGTGACATCATTAGTGGTTATTAGTAACACTTGCACTAGACAAGCCAGCCAACCAGACTCATCATTTCCTTGATTCTTTGTGTTCACCTTCACAGAATTTTCATGAATAATCACATCTATGAATATTTGAATTGCTGAAATTATATGCTTTATAAGCTAATGTTCGGTTTTACATGCATCACCAAGTTCTTATCTACTCGGCGATGCAGTTTCCATGCTCACAGCCATCTCATCTTTCTCTCAGAAATCACCTCGACCCCGTAAATATTTTCCCAATTCTCAGGGTAAGGTCTATGATCCACCGAATAGATAAGGTGAAAGAATTTTGCATAGCTTATTTTTTCATACAAGCAGCGTAATTATAGTACTCATATTGAACCAGCTGTTCAGTTGATGGCTTTTTACAATATTAAAATTGAGAGAGTTATTTGTGTTCTAAGATGTCAAAGGGCCTTGGCTTCTGCACTTCCATCAATTCTATGGGCCTAAAGTTTCATTTTGGGATTTTTACCTAGCTATACTGTAATAAAAATTTATTTACTACCTTTATTTAGGTTCCTTGTTAATTACTTTATATACCTATATTTACTAGTTTTATACAAAACCATAAAAAAGAGAAAATGCAACATACATTAAATATAGCGTATCAGTTACACTTACACACAATCCCCGTACATTTAAGATTCTCTTCCTTTTCCAAAAGATTACAAAAACATCTTCTCTCTTTCTTTAACAATTACCCAAATTTGTACTTACCCACCGTAAGTATTCTCCCTTACCCACTTATACCCAAAATCTTTCTAACCCAAAAATCTTGCTTACTCACTCCTCTTCCAAAGCTTTTGATATCCGATTTCTCTCTTTCAATCATCCACTGTTATCTCCAAATATTGCAGATTCTTTCCTCTTCCAAAGCTTTTGATATTCGATTTCCCTCTTTCAATCATCCAAAATCTTTTTCTTATTGATACAATTTAGACGAAATTCGGAATATTGCTCTAGAATCATGTTGTGGGTAAGTTTTGAATCTTGTTTTCTTTCTTTCTAAAATCTTTATTGTATGTGACTTCTATATGATACATCAATACCCAAAATAATACTCGACACAATGCTAATACAACTATAATACGACTATATTAGATTTTTAGTGTAGAGTTGTGGTTGAAACTTGAAGAAGATGAAGATCGTAATTGTATCACAATATTTCAGAAATGTATCGTGATTGTATTATAATTATTGTAAATCTATTGTATTACAAATGTATGATAATTATATATTGTTACGAGCAACTGTGAGTTCGTAACGAATTTCACAGTTTGTATCACAAGTATGATAATTGTATATTAATTTACTAGTATTGTATCAGGTGTTCTTTTGGGTATTATTGTACGAGATACAAGTTAGATACAAGTATGATGCAATTATGTTCTAGGCTTGTATCTGATACAATTCACATACAATTATTATATTGTTATCATACAATTTCTAAATATTTTTAATAATATAAAGCTATCGGCATGGTGAGAAGAGATAATATGGAGATTCAGGGCGTAGATTAAGGGATTTTAATTTTTTTTTTTTAAAAGGAGAGAGAAAAGGAGACGGAAAAAAGAGAGGAAAGAATGTAATTATATTGAATCCCTTAATTTGAAGACACTGATAATGGGGTGGGAGCCTTTAAAGCAGCAATGTATATAATTTGTAAGAAAAACTTAGATACTTATTAAAAATCATAGAGAGTATAGGTAAATAAGTTTCTAATATAGTATAGCTAGGTAAAAATTCCATTAATTTAGTTAATGATATCTAGTAGCCTACTCTAAAGAGCTGCTATAGAAATTAGTCAGTGCGTCCTGAATTTCAGTTTTTTCAGTTCAATTTTTCTAGAAAAAATATTTAGAATTATCCTGACGTTAAGATTTTTAGTTTAAAATTTCAGGATAAAATAAATAGTGGCTAATCTCTAAATGAATGGTTGTACGTGCATTTGCCCCTTAATTAGCTTGACGGCTGTAGCTATTGAGCATAACTATCTTGAAGATCTTCGTTAGCTGATTATTTCTGAGAATCACTTGAACTACACCAACATATGGAAGCATTAACATTCTTTTTAGATTAATAGATATGTTAACAAAGATCTGGCACAAATTCCCCTAATTAAAAGACTATGTGGAATTAAATAATGAATTATTATTAATTGCTATCCTCTAATTAATGGTACCGTAAGACTTTAGCTAAACCAGAATTGGAAGAAACTTTGTTAAAATCTTGAATACTTATTAAAGTATTGCCTCTTAACTAATGCAACAATTTGTACTGACGATACGTTGAGGTCAGCCACAACTAAGAAAAATAACAACAATAATTACGATTGTAGTTGATATTGTTATTATTGCGTTCTTCACTGAAAAATTTCATCCCCCGCCCACAAAAAAAACCCCAACCCAAAAAGAATATATATATTCAAGCCTTCGATCTTATCATTTTACTCCCCACTTCTCTTATCATTAATTCTGTTTATATTTCAATTAAAGATTGATAATAATGTCTAATAGTATATTTGCCCAAGTTTCGAAAAGTTATTTTTGTCGGAATTATTTTCGAAAAAATAATTTTTGGAGATTAACAACTTCTATTTTGTTAATTAATTTGAAAAGTTTTTTACTAATAATAAAATGTGTATCAAGTATGTATACATTGCCCAAGTCCGACAAGAAAAAAAGGTCCGGTCGTCACCTACCCCGTCGTTTCCATCGAAGAAAACTCCATCTCCGCCAATGCTACCATCTATGTCGACGGTCTACCACCGCCAATCCTCCCAATTCTGGAGACGTTACTCCATCTCTTCCAATTCCTTCAACCGGGCTAGTTTTAACATTAAACCAAAGGAGAGACAAATTAAAGACAAAATCTTTTCTACCAATTTTCCTCCTCACAATATCCGATCCAAAATCCACGTGTGATAGTTTATATGAGTCCACCACTGTATAGAGACCTGATCCTATATCAGTTTCCTCAGTGTTAATTTCTAGAAACATAATGAAAACGAGACAGAGTTTTTACGTGGAAAAATCCCAGCTCAAGGGGACAAAAACCATGACCTACGCTGGTAAGATTTCAACTTCACTAACTTGTAACTCAACTATTACAAGCCACTTTGTAATGACTCTATTACAAAGACTTCAATCATACTAACTTGTAATACACTTATCACAACCCACTTTGTCACTCACTAGTTACAAAGACTTTAACTTATGACTAACTCTAGTCACAACACAAACTCAGATGGTTTATGATTTGGGTTTCCTAAAACAAGGATCTAAGAAAGCAAGATAGGAGTTACAGTAGAGAACAAAATACAAGATTACAACTCAACTAAGGACACATCTAGACTCGTTGTGGAACTGGTCCCGTAGTGGAGTTGTCTTCTTGTTCTTGACACACTTGAGATTTCAATGCAAGTATATTTAGTAAATGCTCAAGTGAATATCTTGTTTTCCTTGCACCATGCTATTATATCTTCAAGACATCCCAAGGATGATGTCCATTCATAGTTGGTACACACTTGCTCCAATGGGAAGTGACTGCTGCACTGTTTCTGCACTGTAGCGTGCATAGTTACAGGTAGTCACTTTCTGCAGCTGCTTTATAGCTGTAGAGTTGACTTGTACTTTTGCTACGGAAACATCAAGGGATCAGGTCCCGAAACTTTTTCTTGTGGATCCACAAAGTACACTGTCTAGATTACTTTGAGTCTATTGCTGAATGATTGTACCAGGCATGCATCAGGTCCTTTATCTGGTTCTAAGCAGAAAATTTGTTAGATCATCAAAATATAAGACTAAGAGACCTTTAGCCCATCAATTTCACCCTTTTTGATGATGACAAACTTTTAAAATTGATGACAAGTTATAGAGCCTAACTTGACAAGATAAAGTACCAGGGACCCCATATGTTCCCCTGACTCTATGCTTCCCTCTTAATCCCTACCTCAATTTTAAGTTAATGTAAAACTTCTCCCTGTTGGCATCATTAAAAATCATAAACAAGCAGAAAGCGTAAAGAAGTCCAACACAGTTAACTCATGCCCCATGCGTGCACACAACATGATAGAAAAGAGAAGTAAAAGGAAAACAAACATTGTCCTTAGCAAAAGAGAAATTGATTCATTCATAATAATAGTAATAAAAACATACAAGTCTTTGCTATGAAAGAAAAAACTGATTTGGACTGTTGTATCAGGAATAGTAACAGTGGAATCCAACATGCCATCATAAAAAAAAAAGAAAAAAAAAAGTAACAACCACAAAACATCACAAGATAGGACAACAGGACACTGAGAGGATCCTAGGGGGCACTAGAGGAGGAAGGCTTGGAAGTGGAGGCAGCAAGGGTTTTGAGAACCAGGTCCATGCGGGCATTTGCAGACATCTATTTCTCGAGCAGTTTCTCCCGCAGGGTCTCCACCTGCTGCCTAAGCTCAGCATTTTCCTTGGTCAAACGGGCAACCTCTGCATGAGAAGAACTATCAGAACCAGGTGCCCCAACAACTTGACTTAGCTGAGATTCCAGTATGGCATTTTGAGCCTTTACCTTTCTGATCACATCAGTTGCAGCATTTTGAGCATTAATTAGCTGAGAAATGGTCGAGGTGCTTCCCCCAGCCTTTTCTATACACTCACACTCTTCCAGGGTTGTTTTAGAGAAGGTCTGCTTATGGGTTCCTACCTTTGGGTTGGTCAGAGGCACCTTGTGGAACTGAAACACTCGAGTGAGGAGAAATCTGTATGGGAGCCCATGATTGCCACCTTGAAAGCTTGCCACCTCTTTGCATGTGTTCTATCATAATGGCTGGCAGATTATGGGTGTGAACTCATCAAGAGCCTCCATCAAGACCAGGTCAGACTTGGAAGCAATAGACCTTCTCTCAGCACGGGGTAAAAGAACCTTGTTGGCCAATTCAAAGAGAAGCTGATACACCGGCATTAATGCCTTCTTATGCACCCGTTCCCCTTTTTGGATTTCTTGTTCTCTCAAAATAGCCCTCCTAAAGTTATCTCCACAAGCACTCTTGACCGAGGACATCCCTTCATACGGAACCTGGAGAGATTTTCCCAATGCATCAACATCAAGCACAATGTCAACTCCATTTACTAGCACGCAAACCCTACAACAGTGAAGAGAGTAACATTGAAGTTTTGCACCTCATCTTCATAAACCTTAGGCACTACCTATTTGAACAAATGACCCCATTGCTGGAATTCCACCATCTCCAAAACTTGCCTCATACTTGCCATGTCCGAAATTTCTGGGTCAAACATGCGATCCCACAAGACTTTCTGTGTTCTCAATCGCTCTTGCCCAAGTCAACTATCACTTGGTATAGTCTTCATTGAACCAGGTCCTCCCACAGTTTCTCGCTTTCGTTTTCCAGACTTTTCAACAGACTTTTCTTTCTCACACTCAACTGCCATGGTACCACTCTCAGACAACTCTTTCTCAACCATAACCTTTTTGGATTTGCCACCACTCTCACAGATGTTGCACCTTGTTTTTCAACAGCTTCCTTGGAAGCTCCAACCACAGATTTCTGGACCTTAGAAGATCTTTTTACCAAGGAACTAGTTTCCTCTTCAGCATCTTCATCAACCTCAACCACTGGAATATCCTTGTCAGCCACAACTTGCCCTTGCTTCATCAACCTCTTTTTCTTCTTCTTACGACTCTTCTTTCTCTTCTGCAAGGCAGACTCGAGAGCCTCTTTCTTCTGCAATCGAGTAGAAGGTCGCTTGGACGAGGACTCAGGAGTAACTGCTGGTTTGTGAATATTAAAACGAGCACTGAGAACCATTTCATCTTCATCATATTTGTCAAAAGGCACATCAATGGGAGGAACAGACTCCAAGGGTTTAGAGTAGAAGATGGGTTCCTGGTTCGTTTCTGCTGAAGGAGAAACAGGTTCTCCACCAGGTTTTTCTGTGACAGACTCATGGACCGGAGATTCAAACAAAACCATAGTTCCATCATCCCCAAAAAATGGAGTTTCCTCCCCCCTGAGACTCAAGAAGAGAAGAGGCTCCTTCATTCGTAAGACTCCGCTTCCTTTTCTGGTGACTCCATAGGAGTCACAGAATCGAGAAGGGAGGAGTTCAAATATTGATCAGGGTCTTCCTCAGAAACCTCAGATGCCTGAGGCGTATCACCTTCCAAGGGCGCTTCGGTTAGATCAGAAGGAGGAAGAGAAGTAGGGTTTGAAGGTGGAGTAATGGAGACATGAGGTGACGAGGAAATAGGTGTGGGTACAACAACATCAGGGTTAGTGGAGGGCTGACTTACAGGTGGTGTGAGAGTGGGGTGGATAGCAGGAGATGGAGAGGTTTGTTCGTTTGCCATTATGGGATGAATGACAGTAGGTTCTAATGGGNGGGGGGGGGGGGGGAGGAACGGGTTCAAATGAAATTCAAAATGGCGGTAGGTTTTGGGGAATACAAAACGTGCAGAGGAAGTGAAGGGATTTGAGAGATAGGACGTGACATACAGACTCTGAAAAGTCGGATGATGTGGCGGTTAAATTAATTTTGTTGTCTTTTGAGAAAAACACGTTACCACTAACTTGTGCTACATGAACTAGGTTCCTGACCTTTTTTTTTTGCAAAAGTGTTTGCAGCTCTCTTTTGCAGTTCCAACGCTGTACCTTTAGCTTCTATAATCATCATGCGTGTCTACCTGCAACAATATTGATACGAGTTAGGCTAGGTCAGAAAACACTTTAGCTGACTTTTACCTGAGTATGACTTTCATAGCCATGTGAGGAGAACCAGGTTCTCAGTTAGGTTTCATTAAACCCAGTGCCATCCTATTTCTCTCAAAGTGTTCCTTGCTCAGAGATTTGGTGAAGATATCTGCAATTTGATCTTCAGTGCAGCAAAATCTCATGCAAATGAGCCCTTTTTCAACATTATCTCTGAGAAAATGGTGTCTGACATAAATGTGTTTGGTTATCTTGTACCATGTTGAGAGAACTAGTGTTATCACATAGTAGTGGTACGCAATCAATGCATACTCCAAAATCTTCCAGTTGTTGCTTGATCCACAGCAACTGAGCACAACAAGATGCGGTTGCGACATATTCTGCTTCAGCTGTTGAGAGGGCAACGTAATTTTGTTTCCTTGTACCCATGAGATTAGGCATGATCCAAGGAAATGATTCATTCCAGAAGTGCTTTTCTTGTCCACCAGATAACCTGCATAATCAACATCAACATAACCAACAAGGTTAAAATTGTCACCTGAAGGATAGTACAGAACCAGGTCCTGTGTGGCCTTAAGATATCTCCAAATTATCTTAGCCGCCTTCAGATGAGATTCCTTGGGAGAAACCTTGCACACAGTCCCACACTGAATACAATGTCTGGCCTACTTGCAGTGAGGTAGAGTAGAGATCCAATGATGCCCCGATACATTGTTTGATTCACAGATGATCCAAAATCATCCATGTCTAGCTTGGTAGCAACAACAATGGGGGTGTCAATCACCTTTGATGCTTCCATATCAAACCTTTTCAGCAGTTCTTTGATGTATTTCTGCTGACTGATATAGGTCCCCTTTGTGGACTGCTTCACTTGAAGACCCAGGAAGAAGTTCTATTCTCCCATCATACTCATTTCAAACCCACTGTCCATGAGTTTGGCAAATTCTTTGCATAGTGAGTCTGCTGTAGCCCCAAATATGATGTCATCTACATAAACCTGAACAATGAGCAGGTTCCTTCCCCGTTTCTTCAAAAACAACGTATTGTCAATCTTTCCTCGAGTGAACCCATTTTATAAGAGAAACTTGGATAACCTCTCATACCAGGCTCTAGGGGCCTGCTTCAATCGGTATAAAGCCTTGTCCAATTTGAATACATGTTCAGGATGCACATGGCATTCAAAGCCTGGAGGCTGCTTGACATAGACCTCTTCCTTAAGAAAACCATTCAAAAAGGCACTCTTCACATGCATTTGAAACAATGTGAATTCCATATGTGATGCAAAGGCGATGAGGATCCTGATGGCTTCCATGCGAGCAACTGGGGCAAACGTCTCATCATAGTCGATCCCTTCCTCCTGATTGTAACCTTGGACAACAAGCCTTGCTTTGTTCATTGTAGTATTTCCATTTTCATCCAGCTTGTTCCTGAACACCCACCTGGTTCCGATGATGGTTCTGTCAGAGGGTCTAGGTACCAAGTGTCATACCTTGTTTCTCTCAAACTGATGCAACTCCTCTTGCATAGCTGTAATCCAGTCTGCATCCTTCAGGGCTTCCTTGATATTTTTGGGTTCTATTTGAGATAAAAAGGCAGAAAAGGCTAGGGAATTTCTGGTTTTTGATCGTGTTTGGATTCCAGAATCAAAGGGGGTGATCATGTTATCAAGTGGATGAGAGTTTTTGTGTTTCCAGTTTGGGGCTTGGATATGATTGGTAGAGGAACTGGGTAAATCAGATGGGTTTCCTTGTATTCCTCGTTCAACTACCGGTGGAGTGCCTAGCATTGTATCTCCAACCTTTTCTTCAGCTTCAGTGGTAGTAATTGGGGTACCAGGTTCCTCTGGTAAAGTGGACGAGGATGTTGCATTGTCTTCACTTGCTTCTTTCGTTTGATTCATCATGTCAGCTTTGTCATTTGAGACATCAGATATTTCTCCAGGTACCAAAAGTGGCTCATTGTCTTGATCATCACTGTCTCCTTCCTTGTTCGAAGAAGGTGAATATCACATGAACACTTTATTCCACACATTGTGTCCTTTTGTTGTAGACTTTGTAGGCTTTGCTATGAGAAGAATATCCCAGAAAAATTCCTTCATCACTTTTTGCATCAACTTCCCAAGCCGGTCCTTCCCATTGTTGAGAAGATAACATTTGCATCCAAAGGTTCTCAGATGAGTTATCTTAGGCTTTCTTCCATTGAGTAGATCATAAGGGGTTTTGTTCAATAGGGAACTGATCATGTACCTGTTCACCAAATAGCACGCAGTGTTTATTGCCTCTGCCCAGAAATTTTTGGCAATTCCATTGTCAGAGTTCTGTTCTTCCTTTCAGCAACACCATTTTGCTGAGGAGTCCTTGGGGCTGAGAAGTTATGAGTGAGCCATTTTCATTGCAAAATTCATCAAATTTGGCATTGTCGAATTCTGTTCCATGATCATATCTGATACAAGCTACCTTCAATTCCATTTTCACTTGGATTTTCTTAACAAAGGCCACGAATACGTCAAAGGTCTCATCTTTTGTTCTGAGAAACAGTGTCTAAATGAATCTAGAGTAGTTGTCTACAATCACAAAAATATACTTCTTTCCACCTCTGCTTTGTATTCTCATAGGACCGCATAGATCCATGTGAAGGAGTTCGAGAGGTTTTGAAGTGCTAACATCCTTCTTTGGCTTAAAGGATGATTTCACATGTTTTCCTCTAGCACATGCATCACATACTCTGTGCTCCTTGAATTTTGAATTTGGCAGACCACGAACCAGGTCCTTGTGTATCAATTTAATCAGAAGTGAGAAGCTTGCATGCCCCAATCTTCTATGCCATAATTCTGCATCATCATCAACTGCCTTCAAGAAACTCATATCGCTAGCTTCTAGAGATTCAAAGTTAACAACATAGATGTTCTTGTACCTTTTGTCTACTAGAACCACTTCCCTAGTTACCAGACTAGTAACTGTGCACACTTTAGACAAGAACTCTACTTTGTTCCCTTTATCACAGATTTGGGAGACACTCAAGAGACTGTACGTCAGCCCATCTACATAGTACACGTTCTCAATTGAGTGCAAAAGAGACTTTCCAACTCTTCCAACACCGAGGATGTATCCCTTTTTTCATTGCCAAAGGATAAATCCCCTCCTTGCAGGGCTTTCAGTGAGAGAAAATCCATGGTGTTCCCAGTCATATGCTTTGAGCATCCAATGTCCATGATCCATTGTAGTCCTCTTCCTCTCACTGGTCCCTGCACATATAGATTACGGGTTAGATTTAGGAACCCAAACTAGTTTGGGTCCTTTGTAATGAGGAAAAGGGTGATATTTTCTAGTCCATGCAGGCAAGATACTATTTTTACAAGCGGCACCTGGTCCCCTTTTAGTAATCACTTTTTCAGCAAATACTTTATTTTTCTGAAAGACTGAACCCTGGCATGGCAGTTTTCTTTGAAGTGCCCATTGTTCCCACAGTGGGTACAAAGCCAGTTGTCTGGAACAGTAATGTACTTGCTGTGAGGGTTGTAAGGAATTTTCTCCTTTTGGAATCCAATCCCCTGCCTATTTCCACTGTTGTTAAAGTACATGGCAGTGACAACATCTGTGGACCAGGTCCACTTATGAGACTTTTCAAGATCAATTTTTAATTTCACAAATTCAGCTTGAAGTTGCCTATTTTTCTCGAGTTCACCACATAGACTAGTTTTGACATTGTTTAATTCCTTTTCAAGCTTGATGTGTGCCTCACTAGCTACTTCCTTCCCTTTCTCAATACTCACAAGCCTATGTTCTGATTTGAGTCCCTTAATTGTTTCTTCTAGGTCTGTGATTACCACCAAGAGGTCATCCCTTTCTTGTTCAATAACAACAGTTTTTTCTGCCAGAGTGTTCTTTTCTTTGCTCAGGTTCTCTATGGTTTCCTTCAGGTCAACAACCACTATTGTCGGGTCATCTCTCTCATTTACTATATCATTAGACTTTCCAGCTAACACTTCTTTTTCTTTCTCAAGGTTACTTATGGTATCCTTCAAGTCCACAACCACTACCATCAAGTCATCTCTTTCATTTTCTACACTATTTATTTTTCTATTTAGAGATTCTTTTTCTTTTTCAAGACTACCTATGGTCTCCTTCAAATCAACCACACAGACTACTAGATCATCTCTAGATTGCTCAACCTCTCCTAACTCTATGGTCAAGGCATCCTTATCGTCAACTAAACTATAGTATGTATCAATTAGAACATTTGCTAATGACATTAATTTCTTAGAAGAGTAGGACTTCAGATTTATCTGAACATCCCTGAAATTTACCTCATCATTGTCATCCTCTTCATCATTATCAGACTGGGCCATTAGTGTAAACAATGAATCATCTTCCTTTGCTTCATTTTCCACTTCCATCATGGAACTGTTTCCTGCATCTGGTTCCTCTTCTGATTCACTGGAGGAGTCTCCCCATGAACCAAGAGCTTGCTTCACAACATTGTCAGCTGTACTTTTCCGGCTGAATCGTTTGTCAGGAATCGGGTTCCTTTCTGCATTTTTGTCAGAGTTGTGTTTGTAGGGCTCCTGCTTCAGAAGTTGACAGTTTTTGATGAAGTGCCTTGGCTTTCCACACTTATGACAGAGATCATAGTTCCTTGGTTTACTTGAACTGCCTCTCCTTGGTATGCCACCATTTCTTCGAACCCTCTTTTGAAATCTGTTAGTGAGATAGGACATGTCACTATCTTCTTCAGTTGAGTCGTTGTTTTCAGCCTTGAGCACCAGGTTCTTCTCCTTCTTTGGTTCTCTTCTTTCACTGTCTTTCTTTCTCTTCATCTCATACGTCTTCAGATTTCCAAATAGCTCATCCATAGTTAGAGTTTGTAGATCTTTGGCTTCTGTGATGACGTTCACCTTGCTCTCCCAAGAGCTAGGTAAAAAATTGAGAACCTTCCGTAGCGGCTTGTTTCCAGGAATTATTACTCCCAGTGAGTGAAGCTCATTTATTATAGATGTGAATCTTGTGTGCATGTCTTGTATAGACTCATCATCCTTCATCCTAAATAGCTCATTCTCAGTGGTGAGCATGTCAATCTTGGACTGTTTAACCTGAGTAGTTCCTTCATATGCCGTTTTCAATGCTTCCCATATCTCCTTGGAAGATTGACAAGATGAAATTCTATTGTACTCATCAGGTCCTATACCTCATACCAAGATCTTCTTGGAACGAAAGTTCTTCTCTACAGCTTTTCTGTCAATGTCGCTGTATTCTTTTCTGGCTTTAGGCACCATCACACCAGGTTCTTCTCCAACATTCTTCATGGGAACATGTGGACCATCACAAATGATTTCCCACAGCTCGGAGTCTTCTGCTATTATAAATTCATGCATACGAGTCTTCCACCATCCGTAATACTGACCATTGAATCTAGGAGGTCTGTAGGTTGATTGTCCTTCTTCAAAGTTAGGTGGAGCATCCATTTGAGACCCTTTCTAGGTGTTAACCTTTTAGAAAGAACCTGCTATGATACCAATTGATAGTTTATATGAGTCCACCACTGTATAGAGACTTGGTCCTATATCAGTTCCCTTAGTGTTAATTTCTAGAAACAGAATGAAAACGAGACAGGATTTTTACGTGGAAAAATCCCAACTCAAGGGGACAAAAAACACGACCTACGCTGGTAGGATTTCAACTTCACTAACTTGTAATTCAACTATTACAAGCCACTTTATAATGACTCAATTACAAAGACTTCAATCACACTAACTTGTAATACACTTATCACAAGCCACTTTGTCACTCACTAGTTACAAAGACTTTAACCTATGACTAACTCTAGTCACAACACAAACTCATATGGTTTATGATTTGGGTTTCCTAAAACAAGGCTTCTAAGAAAGCAAGATAGGAGTTACAGTAGAGAACAAAATACAAGATTACAACTCAACTAAGGACATATCTAGACTCGTAGTGGAACTGGTTCGTATTGGAGTTGTTTTCTTGTTCTTGACATACTTGAGACCTCAATGCAAGTTCAGCTCTTCAATGCTTGAGAGATTATTTAGTAAATGCTCAAGTGAATATCTTGTTTGCATTGTACCATGCTATTATATCTTCAAGACATCCCAAGGATGATGTCCATTCATAGATGGTACACACTTGCTCCAATGGGAAGTGACTGATGCACTGTTTCTGCACTGTAGCATGCACAGTTGCCGGCAGTCACTTTCTGCAGCTGCTTTACAACTGTAGAGTTGACTTGTACTTTTGCTAGGGAAACATCAAGGGATCAGGTCCCGAAACTGTTTCTTGTGGATCCACAAAGTACATTGTCCAGATTACTTTCAGTCTATTGTTGAATGATTGTACCAGGCATGCATCAAATCCTTTATCTGGTTCTGAGCAGAAAGTTTTTTAGATCATCAAAATATAAGACTAAGAGACCTTAAACCCATCAACCTGTAACCTTTTTATCCTCTACCTCGCCACCAAATTTTTCTGTCACCTTCTCCGGATCTTTACTAGCGATAAGGACATTATCACCACAAAATAGTTTAAGGTTTTCCATAGTTTCTGAGTGGAGAAGATATTACAACAACAACAATAATCCCAGTAGTTTCGGGATCTAGCGTGGGTAATATGTATGTGGCCTTACCCTAACTCTGAAAGGACAAAGAGGATGTTTCCGATAGACCTCGGCTAGAGAACGACTGAAAAAGAAATAGATAATTGCACCAAGTAAGAATAACAACAAGATGAAATATGATAAAATCCAAGAATGCGGTCAAAACTCTAGGTAGTTTTCATCTTATATTGCTTTATCAAAATCTTTGAGCGCTGAGGGTAGTGTTAGGCCGCTCGGGGAGTCTTAGCTACTGAATTTTCAAGCTTAGGTATGTTTAAGAAAGTTATAGAGGAGGTAAAATATGTATTAAGCCTTAAAAAAATGAAAATCTATTACCTTACCCAAAATAATAAAATGATGACTTGTATTGTATGTGAATTTGTCATGTCTGTCATTTTTAATGTCTACTTAGTCCACATTGCTTCACTTTCTTATGTGAAGGTCCGTCACTGCAGAAGTATACAGAGAGATGGCTGCTTATGTTGCTCTGACTTCTCTAATTGGAACAATACAACAACTTCAGATTTTGCAATCAAACTTAGATCTATGAGACAATCATGTGGAAAGTTTGAATTTACTCTACGAGAAGGTTGATTCTCTGCAAGAATTTCTTGATAATACTGAAGGTGAACAAATGGAGAATCTGCAAGCAAAAGTCAAACACATCGCAAATGAAGCGGAAGAAGAAGTTGAATCATAGATGAAAGTGGTAATGGACGAACAACATGAAGGACTCCATCAAAAGGAATCCCTCGAGGGTCTTTTTGAGATCTTACAACGAGCTATAGGAAACGTTGACTCCCTGATCACGCTCAACTATGTCTTCTATAAAGACTAAACGGGCGCTGCAAATATAATTTGGGGTATTACACCCAAAGTCGATCCCACGGAGAATTGAACGTATCAATTGAGTCTATAAAATACTAAACTGGTGTTTAATCAAGTTTCTCAAGACTTTTGAATATCGATTTGTGTTGTTTAACTAATTCTACTAACAAAATAATCAACTAGTAATTAACTAACAATTTAATGTAAACAATAATAATGAAGGTCTAAGGTGATGGTTTCCCCGTTTGGTGAATTCTTTCTCCGATACTTCTTATAGCTTAATTAATCGTCTCAATCAATCATGAACTCTCTATCTACCATAAATCTCTCTCAAGTAATTATGATAATTTACTAGACGCACTCTCTCAAGTTACGCTAGCTAGAT
>ML426641.1:155250-168158 GCA_005239525.1 Nicotiana knightiana | reverse complement strand
TTAGATTTTATTAGATATGGTATAGATCAAAATGGGACACCAAAAGAATTGACTGCTGAGCCGGATGAGGTAAGAAATTCTCAAGTACGGTTCTAAGGGAAGGAATTGAACTGCCTATTCCGGCCGGGGAGAACAGGCCATTCAACAGGGAGATTCTGAAATTGCAGAGGCTTGGTTCGATCAAGCCGCTGAGTATTGGAAACAGGCTATAGCGCTTACTCCCGGTAATTATATTGAAGCGCATAATTGGTTGAAGATCACGAGACGTTTCGAATAAAAGAAGATCCCGTTTATTTATTATCCTTTATTTAGAATCTTAGTCTATTATTTTTGATTTTTTTATTTAGAATTTAAATATTTGTTATAATTTATTGTTTGTTGGACCCATCAGATCAGTTAACTAAAAAACGGATCATTCCTTTGCTTTTGGAAGACCCAATCACATAATTTCATTATCTCCCTTTTAAGCCTTCTATTTCATCTGCTATTTTTCTGTTGGGTTACATTTTCAAAATAATTTTTGTTGCGCACATTCCAAAGGTGCCATAATGTAAAAGGAATCAGTTGTTTCAAGGGTAGACCATGTTTATATAAGGTTCCCTTTTGAAGATTGAGGTGTTTGAACCATACATAATTGGGAGTTACATTAAGATTTAATGACTGGACAAGGTGTTCCAGTGTTAGATTTTGCCAATAAATACGTGCATGCACATAATGGAATAGAATGTGTGGGAAATGGTTTCTTTTTCTTTTTTGAAAACCGTGCATATGTTAGAGGGGATAATTTTCAAATTATAAAAATATTCCTTTGTAGGTAGTCGATTGTGGCTTGTTAACCATAAGAAATGCTTAATTTTTGGCAGCATTTGCAATTGCCATATCCAGCCGTGGGTAGAGGTGTCTAACGGGTGGGCCGGGCCAGGCTGGGTTGGGGTTTTGTTGAACCGGACGGGTAGGGGTACCGTGCCGGTTACGAGTTATAGTTAACGGGTTTAACGGGTACGGGTTAATCCGGATAAAAACTTAACCGTATGGGTTAGGGGCTTAAGGGGCCGGGCCGGTTAAGTGTTTTTTTATTTTTTTTTAATTTTTTTTTTGTATTTGTTATAACTGTCGTAAAAATATAAACAAAAAAATAAACTTATAAAAATAGTGTTTGAATAAAGGATGCAAAGACTTTAAAATTCTTACATTTGAATATATCATTAAATAATTAGGTACCGTCTAATAATATTAAAATAACAAACTAAAACTTTCAAATTAAACTATTAAAGTTTACATTTAAATATTTAATACTTCAAATTAAAGTTCAAACTTGCACTTATACGTCTAATAATATTAAAATAACAAACTAAAACATTAAACATAAATGCATAATACGTCTAATAATATTAAAATAACACAAATTGTCTGAAATCAATTAATCAAACGAATTGTTGGTGGTCTGGTGGATGCTCAAGACAACTATTTATATGCCTCCTTAAAAAGCGTGTGCCCGTGCACTTTGGACGAAGATTTAAGATTATACCACAATTCTTGCACTTTACTTTGTAAACTTCTTCATTTTCTTCAACCACATCAAAGTGTTCCCAAACATATGAGCGCACTCTAGAATCACGGGGCATGATTTAACTTGAATGAGAGAAATTGAGATTGAGAAATGAGAGATAAGTGAAGAAATGAAGAAGAGGGGGGTGTATTTATAATTTTAGAAAAGGTTAACTTTGTAAACTGAGAAAGTGTTAATTTTTTTTTTAAAAAAGGCCCAAAAAAGGGCCATTTGTGCAAATCTACCGTTGGGCAACGGCTCCCTGCCAAGGTGACTATTGCCAACGGATAAGTGGGGCCCAAACATTTACAAAAAAAAAAAAAAAAAAAAAAAAAAAAAAAAAATTATAGACGTTGTACCGGGCCGGGCCGGGCCGGTTAAACCGGTAAAGTGTACTGTTCACTTTGGCCGGGTTTGACCGGTCCGGTTACCCGTTTCAAAATAATTAAACGGACCAACCCCCTCTAACCCCCCTACCCAGCCCACCCGGCCCCCTATGAACCGGGCCGGTCCGGTTTCGGTTTTAACCAGTCTGGGCCGGTCCGGTTACGGGTCAACCCGGCCCATTAGACACCTTTAGTCGTGGGTATTTTGGTTAGTCATTGGTTTAGTGAGAGCCTTGTATCACGAGATGACAGAGAAGTTGCTCGTTAGGGTTAACCCCCAAATTATATGATCAGGGGTGGGTCCATGAATGGGTATGTAGGTGTTGTTGATTCAGTAATTTATGTTGTAGGGAAGTTTGATAGATAGAGTGGATGAAGGGTGGCCAGTGAGTGGAAGCACTTGTGCCACTGTTAATTGGTATTCATTATGGATTAGAGGCCCTTGAACAAGGCTTCGTATGTTCAAATTGGGAGCAACCCAATTGTCATGCCAAAAATTAACATGTGTACCCCACGTGACTTGCCATTTAAAACCAATTTGACAAGTCTTCCAGCCATGCATAAGATGTTTCCATAATATGGAGGTACGTTTAATAGGAGGTTGATCGTTTGCAATGTATTTGGTAATTAACAAGGATGCCCAAGGGGTATTAGGCTGATGAAATATCCTCCAAGTCGTACTGGCTAAGATAGCATTATTTTTAGGTCGAAGCCTCTGGATACCAAGTCCACCTTGTTCCTTTAGAGTAGTAATTGTGTGCCATTTGAGAAGGTGAAGCTTCTTTTTTGTGAGGTAGAACCCCATAAAAAAAATTTGATAGCTTTCTAGTCTGCTTATTACATGAGTTGGCAGGGACATAATTTGCATTATGTGGTTGGGAATAGTGTTCGGAGTTAATTTGATTAGAGTAGTCCTATCTGCCATTGTGAGGTGGTTTGTCTTCCACCCAACTAACCTATTTTTGAAATTATCAATGAATTGGTAATGCCTTTTGGTAGGTTTTTTTATAAATAGTGGAAAGCCTAAATATTTACCAAATGGCTTGCCTTCCATCATGTTGAAGTATGATAAGATAAAATTTTCCATTTGGGGTGCAATATTTGGAGAAGAAGATTTTTGATTTTCCAAAGTTAATATTTTGCCGTGATTGGTTAGTGAAGTTGTTAAGAAGGTCTATGATGGTATGACAATTGGATGTGGTTATCTTAGAAGCCAATATAATGTCATCTGCAAAGAAGAGATGGGATATTTGTGGTGCCTTAGCATTGAAGGAGATAGGCTTATATTGGTTGTAGTCTAATGCATTATTAATTTATTTAGACAACATTTCCATACAAATAATTAATAGATAGGGTGACAGTGGATCGCCTTGCCTAATACCTGTTGATGGGGTAAAGAAATTAGTAGGGGATCCATTGAAAAGGATAGCAGTAGATGTAGTTGTCACACATGACATGATGAGAGTAGTTGTCACACATGACATGATGAGAGATATTAGATGAGGAGGGAAACTGAAGAATGCTAATAAATGTCGTATAAAACTCCATTCCATTCTCGAAAGCTTTTTCTAGGTCTTATTTTAGGAGCATGCTTGGGCATTTGGATTTAGAAGTTCTAAAATAATGCAGTAATTCCTGAACAATTATAGCATTATCCGCTTCCCTTCGCCCTCTTTGGAAAGCAGATTGAGTAGGGATAAGAATTTTGTGGAGAAAGGGTTTAATTCAACTAATAATAATTTTGGTGATTACTGTGTAAAGAGTGTTATATAGACTAATTGGTCTAAAATGGGACATAGTTGAAGGGCTTTTGATTTTAGGTATCAAGCAAGTGTAAGTTTTGTTGAGCTCTACTGGTATTTTCCCTTGTTGAAAAATTTGATTGCAAAAGTGAATTAAAGAGTTCTTTAATTGAGGCCAAAATTTCTGATAAAATAAGGGATGTAATCCATCTGGTCCAGGTGATTTACGAGGTTTGAAAGACTTCACAACTTCGTCCTGCTCAGTCAGTGGTGATGAGAGTGTATTGACATTCGCTTGTGATAGTGTGTTGTAATTTGAGGGAGTAGAATTGCTATAGGAATGTGTGTGAGACATGGTATATAGTGTTTGATAATAGTGAGTAACTAGGTCCTGGATTTGATCTTTGTCAGAAAGTCAATTACCCGCCAAATCTTTTAGAGCGACTATTTTATTACGACATCTTCTTTTAATAGTTGAAATTGGAAAAATCTAGTGTTGGCGTCCCCTTGATTAAGCCAATTAATACGAGATATTAATTTCCAAAATTTCTCTTCGAGGGTCAGGAGGTGATTATATTGACCTATAAGATCCCGTTTCAAATTTTGAAGAAAATTACTCGTGGGGTAGTGTTGAGATTTTTGAATACCTCCTAGTCTATCTTGGAGGTTCTTTTTTTGTAAAAAATATTACCAAAAGAATTGTAGTTCCAAGTATTGACTAACTCTATAAAATTCTCTATAGCATCAAGTATTGGGGGGTCATTTTTCCAAATGTGATTAACTAATTAGGGAAGTTCATGATGTGATAGCCACATTGTTTCAAATCGAAAGATATTGCTTTTGTTATAAAGTTTTGTGTTAAGGGTTAGCAACAAAGGACAATGGTCGAAATGAGTACTAGGCAGATGATGAACAATTGCTTCCGGATACATTTTTATCCATTCATAATTAGTTATGATACGATCTAATCTTTCTAATATCATGGCTCCCCTTCTTCTTTTATTTGTCCAAGTATATTTGTTGCCCCTAAACCTTAAATCTATTAAATTACTATAATTAAAGCAATTAAGCATCAGGTCTGCACGATTTTAAGTAGTATCCCCCAAATTCTTCATTTGAATACAAAATATCATTGAAGTCACCGCCGACTAGCCATGGACCTTTATAAGTGTATGTGATATGCATTAGATTTTTCCATAAAATTTTCCTAGATGATAACACTGTGCTAGCATAGATAGCGGTAAATAAAAAAGGGTGACCGTGTAGACTTACCTGGACCAGGCAGTGTATTTCCTGATTTGTGACGACAATTTCAATAACATGAACTATAGAGTCATTCCATAGTACCACTATGACGCTGGACTGTCCTTCCGCTGGGGATTGTGAGAAGTGAGAGAAATCAAAATCTGCCTTGAGGTTGTTGTGATCCACTATGTGTGTTTCTAAAATTACTACGAGCGGAGGTTGATAGTAATTTAGCATTTAACGAAAATTTCTCCTAAACTCAGGTGATTGTGCACCGCTACAATTCCATATCACAAAATTTATGGATCTANGGGGGGGGGGGGGGTTGTGGTGGTGTAGTGGACCGCTCCACCTCTACTGCATTGACTTGACTCGCTTGAGGTGGGATCTCCCTTAGAGTTGGTGTGATCACGACTGCAAATTTTCCTGATTATGGGTTGACAGTGGGCCACAACTTGATCAGACACTTGGTCACTTCTGGTGGACAATTGAGCAAGATTCTTTTTTCGTATTGCTCCTTGAGGACGGAGATGTGGTATTGTCCTAGTCATACTGGTTTCGTGCACGTTTCCCTCATTTCTTCCATGACAGCTTATATTTCCTGTGGAGTTAGTAGTTCTTTCTCTCCTAGACTTGGTGGTTGTGGTCTCATCAATCAGGAAGGTGTTAGAGGCTCGAAGACGCTCATTGGAGATATCGTTGGTAGTGACTGGGGTATATGGAGATACTCGTATATCCAAGGAATTGGGGACTGGGCTTGTGGGTAGAATGGAAGGTCTGAATAGGGTGTGGAATGATAGTGGTGTTGGTAGTAAGGGAATGGATTCCACAATGTGTTGATGGCTTGCATGGGGGTGGTCGTCCAATTGTGCTGGTCGTAGAAGGTCATCGTTGTTGGCATCCCCTCTGTGACTATTTGTGCTAAATCCTGGGGGTTTTGGAGGCGAACTATGACATCCTGATTGTTCACCATCATGGAGAAGGTGAGGGCATGGTTTTGTAGCCCTATCTCGAACCATGACTGAGGAGGTTGGAATAGATTCGGGGTCTGGGATGTGTATATCACAGGGTAAGTTATTGGTGGAGGTGTGTGTATGTTGTGCTGCATTGTTTCTGGATTGAGGAAGTGAGTGTTAAGGAATCTGAATGGCATTAGTGAGGGTCGTGGATGTTGAGTCCTTAGTTGAAAGGGAGTAGTATTATTCCTGTGCATGGTTATAAGGAGTTCGAGATATTGGAGGGGTAATGGTATTGGGGTTAGGAACTGGGAGTGATAATTGTTGGCCCAAGAAATTGAATGGTTTTGAAGATTGACAAAGGAACTCAAAAATGAACCAGGTCCATCACTGGAGACATAGACACATGCAGAGTTAAAGGCATGTGAGGTGCACATACATGAGATAAATGAAATCTGGGAAATAAGAGATATCTCCTGATCGAAAATATTGCGAAATGATAAGGAGAAGGACTCCTTATTCAGTAAGAACCGAATCAAAGATAAGGA
This sequence comes from Nicotiana knightiana, assembly GCA_005239525.1. NCBI lineage: Eukaryota > Viridiplantae > Streptophyta > Magnoliopsida > Solanales > Solanaceae > Nicotiana > Nicotiana knightiana. The sequence continues at coordinate 161,732 of ML426641.1, read as the reverse complement.
AGGATTCGAGGAGTTGAGACTAACTAGAACTCTTCCACCAAGGAAGAGTAGCATTAGAACTCTAGTAAATCTCTCGTCTACTAATTCTATATATTGCAGATTGTTCTTATTGTACAGGTACGCATAAACGCAAAATTTAAACGTGAATTGAGAGCAAAATTAGCAAGTTAATTTTGCAAGCAGTTCGTGTGAGATTTAAGTGTGCGACTCTGAAGCTACTTGGACCAGATAGAAGAACCAGTTCCGACTGTTGTCTTTTAGTCTAGTTTACTTGTAGTAGGTGATTTCAACTTGTACCTTTCAGCTATATCTAGAAGTGTCTGTAACAGGTACTGTGTATTTCAAGTTATAGCTAACTTGGAGTTTGTCGCAAATATCTAGAGGCTAGTTTGCCACAAAAGGATTAGAGGCAATCCTTGGTTTACAAAAGAGTTTTTGTAAATGTTGTTTGGCTCACTGATTTAGTAAAGAGTTTGGGAAAATCCTACTGGGAAGTAGGTCGTGGTTTTTCACCTTTTGAGCCAGGTGTTTTCCACATAAAAATCTCCGTGTTCTTTACTTTCTGTATATATTATTCTGCAAACAATAGAGGTTGGAACACATAGAAGAACTCGGTCCTTCTATAACTAGTACATGCGTAAATCGGACACCACACAAATCCCCCCCCCCCTCCTGTGTGGTATTGACGGTTAGAACATCAATTGGTATCAGAGTGGGTTATCCTTGAAGAGGCTAACACCTTAGGAAAATATCAAGATGGGTGCACCACCTGGGAACTGGGAAGGACAATCAACTGCTAGGCCTCCACTCTTCAATGGCCAGTACTATTTTTTGTGGAAGAACAGGATGAGAGACCATATAAATAGAGAAGACTATGAATTATGGGACATAGTTACTGATGGTCCTTTGGCCACCATGAAGACAAATTTGAAGGAGTAGATGTGCCAAAGACAAGAGCTGAATACACTGCTGAGGATTTGAGAAAGTGGGAGAAAAATGCTAAGGCCAAGAAGTGGCTTGTGTGTGGACTTGGTCCAGATGAATACAGCAGAATTCAAAGTTGTACCACTGCCAAGGAAATTTGGGACACTTTTCAAGTGGCTCATGAAGGAACTGCTCAAGTGAAGAGATCCATAGGTACTCTACTATATTCTCAATATGAGAATTTCTCTATGAAGGAAGGAGAGACCATTCAAGAGATGTACACTAGGTTCACTACATTGACTAATGAACTGAAATCTCTTGGAATGACTCTTCTTGAGGAAGACAAGGTTGAGAAGATTTTGACAAGGGTCCTGCCAGTCTCTTGGGAGAGAAAGATCACTGCAATTCAAGAATACAAGAACATTTCAACTCTCAAACTGGATGAGCTAATTGGAAATCTTACTGCCTATGAACTTAGAATGCAAACAATGAAGATGGATGTTCCCAAGAAGGAAAGAAGTCTGGCACTAAGAATCACTGAAGGAGCAGATCTGGAAGAAGATGAAATTGATATGATCACCAAGGATTTCAAGAAATATCTTATGAGAGGAAAGGGCTCCTCAAGAGATGGAAACTACAACAAGGCAAGGGTACCGGAAAAATCGACTAATGAGGGCTGCTATAAATGTGGGAAGACTGATCATCACATCAAGAACTGCCCTCTGTGGTAAGTTGAATGGAAAAAGGGAAGGTTTGAACGAAGGAACCAGAAGAAGGAACAGGTTCATCCCAAGAAGAACAAAGTATCAACAAAGGATATGGTCGCTACTTGGGGAGAAAGTTCAAATGAGGAGTCAGATTATAAATATGGAGAAGAACAAGTACTTATGGTAATTGGTGAATCAAATGAGGAATATCATGAGGAATTTGAGGTAAGTATCTCAAAGACAAGATTAAGTTCTTGTCCAAAGAAAAACTCTCTGAATTATTGTTAGACTTTATTGATGAATCTGAAGTAATTAATAAGGAAAAGGAACAGTTGTCTAAGGAGTGTGTAATCTTAAAAGCAAAGTGTAAAAACCTGGTACTTAGAGTCTGTGAGACTGCGAGTGAAAACACTGCTCTGAAGAACCAGGTTCATCCACTTGAGACAAATGTCCTAGAGTTAAAATCTGAAAATCTAATACTGAAGCTAGGAACCAGTAAGAAGATAGTTGGCAACTCTCAACTCACCTTAGAAGAAAATGTAGGTAAACTAAAAGATGAGTTGTATAGGAAGGATGAACAGATAAAAGTTGAAGGAGGAACTTGGTAAGGTCAAGCATGAACTAGGCAGAACTGTAAATGGAATAAATCCTCCGATACTTTGACATGGCTACAGGAACATGATAGTAGCAATAGGAGAGGACTTGGCTTTAGGAATCAACTGCCTAAATGGGATCCTAAAAGTAAGTACCTCACCCTTCCTGAGAACAAAATTTGTACCCACTGTAGTAAGACTGGTGACTACAAAAGTGAATGCAATGCAAAAGGGCAGGCCAGTCAAAAGAATAAAAGTTTGTTCGAGGGAAGAATTGGTTATCAAATTGGGCTAAAAGAAATTTAATTCATCCTTTTGCTTATAGAAAGGGACCCAAACTAGTTTGGGTTCCTAAGACTAACCCCTGATTTATTTAGTAGGTTCAAGTGAAAGGAAGTAGCTAAATATGATACATGGGTAATAGCTGCTCAAAATATATGACTGACAAAAGCTCAAATTAAAAAAATAACTGTAAACCACTAGGAGTGGAAATAAAATTAGAGAAGAAAATGTGTGGCTTGACAAAACCAGAGATTTTGGCTTGTGTTTTTCGATTTTTAATTTAATTGACTTTGTGTACTAATATTAAATATTTGTTTGTTTTACATTTTTAGATTGAGTTGGCCTATGACAATATATAATAATTCATAACAAATCTAGTATGCTAATTTAGCCAGAAAAATATGAATGTTATGTCTGATTAAATTGACTAAACATATAATAAATTTTTTACACTATCAATATATATAAATTAAATAAAATTTATTTTACCATTGTCAATATTCATTATTTTTCTTTTATGTGGGGTACTGTTGTTTGGGAGGAATTAATTCTGAACAAAACAGCCATAACCTTATCTGAATATCACAAGGTGAACTGCCACAAACACATTCACCACCAGAGGTTGTCATTCTATTCCAAATTAAAAAATTCGAGTCGTTCGATTTACCTTTGATAGAAATTGCTTAACTCTTAAAGTTTGACTTTCTGATACGAATTTAAATTAATCAAGCTCCAAAACGGGTACTGAATATCTGATAAGAACACACAAGAAAAACACAAGTGCACCCAACATGTTTCTTTTCTTTTATTCTTTTTTTTTCCATTTATTTTGTTCCTCCATTTTAGGTCTTTTCACTTCAACTTTACAACTTCTATCATCCTTTGTAGATTCGCTTCACCACTAAAGGTCCCACTCCACCCTGTCTCCCCATTATAGTCTCTCCATTTTTGTCTACACTCTACACATTCAACATTATTTTCAGACGTTTAAAATATTATTGAAATCTTTTTATATTGGGATGTAATTCAAGTCTGTATATATTGCATAACGTATGCATAATTTTCGTAATGGAATAGAGAGTACTAGTCCTTCTAAATATAATTGATAAAGTTGAAACGATATGTTGGAAAATACATTGATTTACATTTTTGAAAAAATATAATTAAACCGATAAAAGTGAATTTCTAACCGTTTTATTTTCTATCTGACATGATCAACCACTTTTAAATTATATATATATATATATATATATATATATATATATAGATACGCGATTTTAAGGATATGTGGACAAGCAATCAAGAATGTTAGTTAAACAAATTAAAGATAAAATAAATAATCAAACCAATTATGATGTTGAATTCGGGCTCGAATTTAAGCTTAACGGTAGTTTTTCCCTCGACCGAACCCTCGATTCGAAGCTAAATGTATATGAAGAACTATAATTAAAATGAAAACCTTTCAATAGCTAGAAAGCAGATAAATAAATTTGTATTGCCTTGATATGCGTGTTAAAATGTGTCTATTGAATAAGCAACTCCCTCTCTGTATAGTAGTGGAGTTTTACCCCTAGTATAATTTTAAAAAAGGTAAAAATCCTCCTTGCATTGTACATGAATCACATATACACTACCCGCATCGGGCGAGATCCGCGCCGTAATATCCGGCTGGGTGCAGATATCATGGCCCTCTGTTAGTCGTGTTCAACCATTTGTAATGCTCTCCGAGGTCTTGGAGCTCGTTCCGAGTTCAGTTGGTGTTGTCTTGTAAGGCCCGGTGGCGAGCATCCTGTTCCAACCTCGAACAGAAGAGTTCTCAGATTCGGTCTCTATCTCATACATTCATACTTCGTTTGACTCATCGAGAACTCGGGGTATGTGTTGATCCTGAGTTCATCCGTATATAGATAGTCCCCTCATTTCTCAGAGAGTAGGTTTGCCGAAACGATGGGAAATAATAAATAAACCTCGGTTCCTTCCTTCGTACGTTACGATTGAGACGACGAATAAGCCGAAACGTCTCATCAGTCGCATCGTTCTGACTTCGGACACGTGTCAACCATCGGTTGGTCGCCTCCAAATGTGAAACATCGTGTAATGATTACATTTTCTCCTATAAAAGCTTCGACCTTTTGTATTTCTTCCACTTTTAGATCCTAGCTTTTATCTTCGAATTCTCTAGCGACTATTACTCTTTTAAATCTTCATCTCTTTACCTTCGATCTTCAAATCTTCATAAATGTTCTTAGGTTCTACCTATATCTTCATCCTACCTTCAAACCTTCATACCCTTTCCTTCAAACCTTCATACCTTTCCTTCAATCCTTCATATCTTCCCTTCAAATCCTTTTATTCTCCAGATCACAATGGCCAAGACAGCGCCGATACCCACCCCTTTGAAGTTTGCAGCTTTGTTGAAGAGAATTCTCCAACCGTCGTATGCCTCGGTGATATATTCCCCTACAAACGATACCTCCTCATCGGGAAAATACGTTTTCAATGATTCGTATTCTCTGTCGATAGGATTTTTTGCCAAATGATCTGCCAACGCTTGCCTTTTGACCGCCTTCTAAGTTAAATAGATGATGTCGGACTTACTCAGCAATATCTGCGATTTTGCTAACTTACCTGTAGGCATGGGTTTCTAGAAGATGTATTTCAGCGGGTCCATCCTTGATATGAGATATGTGGTGTATGCACAGAAATAATGCCTCAACTTTTGAGCTATCCATGTCAAAGTGCAGTAGGTGCGGTCCAATAAAGAGTATCGGGCTTCGTAAGTCGTGAATTTCTTACTTAGATAATATATCGCCTGCTCCTTTCTTCCAGTCTCATCATGTTGTACCAGAACATAACCAAAAGCCTCATCCAACACAGACAAGCAAAGTAGCAGAGGTTTCCTTGGTTCTGGCGGGACCAGAATGAGTGGTTTAGATAAATACTCTTTGACTTGGTCGAAGGCTTTCTGGAATTCTTCGGTCCAGCTTGTTGCAGTATCTTTCTTCAGCATCTTGAGGATCAGCTCACATATCACGGTCGATTGTGCTATGAAACATCAGATGTAATTGAGACACCCTAAAAAGCTCATCACATCTTTCTTATTCTTCGGAGGTGAAAAGTCCTGGATGGATTTGACCTTTGGGTCTAACTCAATCCCTCGGCGGCTGACAATGAACCCTAACAGTTTTCCAGCAGGGACTCCGAAGGCACACTTTGGGGGATTCAATTTCAGATTGTACCTTCGAAGCCGATCAAAGAATTTTCTTAATCTGCTATGTGATCTGTACTTCTTTTGGAATTGATGATGATTTCATCCACGTAAACCTCTATTTTCTTGTGTATCATGTCGTGGAAGATAGTTGCCATGGCCCTCGTGTAGGTGGCTCCAGTATTCTTTAAACCAAACGACATGTTTTTTAGCAGTACATTTCCCATGGTGTGATAAAGGCTATTTTTTCGGCATGCTCCTCATCCATCCAGATCTGGTGATATCCGGCGAAGAAATCCACAAAGGATTCAAGTTCATGCTTGGCGCAATTGTCGATCAGTATGTGTATATTGGAAAGCGGGAAATCATCTTTAGGACTTGCCCTATTTAAATCTTGGTAATCAACACACACTCTGACTTTCCCATCCTTCTTCAGAACCGGCACGATGTTGGACAACCAAGTCGTATACTCAACTACTCTGAGGACCTTGGCTTTGATTTGCTTAGTGACTTCCTCTTTTGTCTTCAAACTCATAACCGGCTTGAATTTTCTGAGCTTTTGCTTTACCGGGGGACACATGGGATTGGTAGGTAGCTTCTGAGCCACCATAGATGTGCTCAAGACAATCATATCATCGTAGGACCATGCAAAGATATCTCCATACTCTATTAGGATCCGGACATACTCTTCCTTCTCTGACGGTGATAGGTGAATGCTTATACGTGTTTCCTTGACTGTTACGGAATCCCCTAAGTTAACTGTCTCAG
>ML426641.1:0-153266 GCA_005239525.1 Nicotiana knightiana | reverse complement strand
ATAACGTGTTAAGGGATTTGCTTAATAAGTTGTGTTCATGAGTGTAGTTTGATTGCTTGAGGACGAGCAAAAGTTTAAGTGTGGGGTGTTGATGTGTGGCTAGAATTTATGGTTTAACACGTTGTGTGCCTTACATTTTATGAGCGTTAATGATAAAAATACACTTTTTATGTGCATAACGGAGTCTATGTCATGTGTAGGTGAATTGGAGATGGAAGCCGAGCTAAATGTATGCATAAACGTCGAAAATACGCTCAAGAGGCGAAAAGGAGTGAAGCCGGCTATACCCGGGCGTTTGAGCTGAAAAGCCTGGCCACACCAGGCTTTTGCCAGGTGTTTGGGCTATAAAGCTTGGTGAGGCTAGGCGTTATCCAGGCGCCAGAGCCCAAACGCCAGGCCTGGCCAGGCGTTATCCAGGCGTTTGGCCTATAACGCCTGGCCCCTGATCCGGTCAAACCCGAGTTTTGAAGATTTTAAGTATTTTCCGGTTGGAATAGAAGTCCCCTACACGGTTAGGGTTTATCCCAAACATATAAATAGACCCAAGAACACAACTTTAATGGGGGATTCCATTAGAGTGAAGAAAAACCTGTGGAATACGACTCAATGAAGCAAAACATTGATTTTTATATCTTTTATTCATTACTTTGTAGTTCAATTATGCAAGTTATTTTAGAGTTGATTATTATGAGCATGTTTAGCTAATTTTCTTAATCTAGGGTTTTGGTGGAATTCGTTGCGGGATAAACTCATTGTGATATTAATATAGTTTGGTTGGTTGTTAATCTCTATTTGTTCAACTACGTTCTTGTTGTAGTTAATTGAATGTCCATCAATTAGCTGTGCCTATTTATTATGTATCTACTTGAGAGAGAGTGCATATTTAGGTAATTGTTTGAACAACACCACTCCCAGCGTATAGACGAAAGTCATAACCGAGGGTTTAGAAGTTGGATTAGAAATAAAGATATTGCGGGTGCAATCTAAGTGAAGTGTAATGCAATCTAGCTAGCGTAACTTGAGAGAGTGCGTCTAGTAAATTATCATAATTACATGAGAGAGATTTATGGTAGATAGAGTGTTCATGATTGATAGAGACAACTAATTAAGCTATATGAAGTATCCGAGAAGAAAGTTCACCAACGGGGGAAACCATAGCCTTAGACCTTTATCATAATTGTTTACAACACATTGTTAGTAATCGCTAGTTATTATTATTGTCAGTAGAAATAGTGAAAAATTACCAATTTATATTCAAAAGTCTTGAGAGAATTTATTAAGTAAAAATTGAGTATTCTAATGACTTGGTTGATACGTGAATTCCCTGTGGGATCGACTCTGGGAGTAATACCCTGGATTATATTTGCAGCGCCCGTTTAGTCTTTTATTAGACATAGCTGAGCGTGATCACTCAGTCTCGTCTAAATTAGACATAGGCTTATTTTCAAAGTTTTCCACCTCTCTGACGATTTGCTCAGGTATTACATCATCCTCCAGATCCTCTGAATCACTATCCTTGTGTTGCATTGTCTCATTGCATGTCACAGTCGTAGGTTCGTCGGGATAGGTAATAATAACGTTGTAAAGAAAATCTAAAGGGTAATAATAAATACAAAAAATAGCAATGCATTAATAAAATCTTGAAAACGTCAACAAGTACGGCTCGACAACTCAAGCAATTATTTCAAAACAGAATACTTTCTAAACAAAATGCTGAAAATATCTTAAATGCTCAACACTATTTTAAAAACAATTTATGCTAATCTGCCAGGCTACCCAGGAACTCGACGGGCAGCAGTTCTTGAGAATGGTACCTCTTTCCACGGTTTGAATGGTAAGGTCTTCCTCCTCCTCCTCCTCCTCAACTATTGCAATGCAATCCACATCTTCTTCATCCAGAAATAACTTCCTCATGCCGGCTAAGACTTCATCTTCCTCAGATCCCCACATCACGTCTGCTTGCCGGAATGTCTATTGTAGAGATGGTACCAGTTGTTCCAGTTGATAATAAGGACCACGCCATGGCGGTGACCAATCTTGGTACTCTTTCCAAGTATATTCATACCCAAGACCGAAAGTTGTACCATGAGGCTTCGGTTGTACTGGTTTGGTGATCCACTGGAGGTTTTTGCCGAGACCTTTGCCGGGTTCATACCCTATCCAAAGTAAAATGCTTTCTATATAATTTCTCCACCATTTTTCCTTTTCAATTGCATTGATGCGCTCAATGCGATGGTATGTCTCTCCACCCAGCTTCTTCCTATCCCCAGTGACTGAAATGTCTAATTGGTATAGATAGGGTTGCTTCCATCCCCATGGATATCACTTCCTGATGATTCCATCCAAATTTCACGGCTTGATGCAGAGTGGAAGCCACTGCCCTAGCGGCATATATCTATGGTCGTCCCAACAATAGATTATAGGTAGCAGATATATCTAGCACTTGAAACTCGACATCGAACCAAGTTGGGCCCATTTGTAGATAGAGGTTGATATCTCCGATTATGGCCCTTTGAGATCCATCGAATGCTTTCACATTCATGCTTCCCATCTGTATCTCGTGCAGGCCTTTACCAAACCTCTTTAAACTAGTCAGTGGACATATGTTGAGACTGGATCCTCCGTCTATTAAGACCCTGGCGATGAACTTGTCCTCAAATCGCACTGTGATGTGCAATGCAATGTTGTGACTTAGTCCTACTGGTGGAAGCTCATCTTTGTGTAAGGTGATTTTGTGGCTTTCTAATACCTTCTCGACCATGTTGGTCATCTCCCCACTAGTGATTTTGTTCGGTACATAAGTTTCATTCAACACTTTCATCAAGGCGTTCCAGTCTGTCGCGGAGTTTTGCAGCAGCGACAAAATGGATATCTGAGCAGAGGTTTTGTTCAGATGATCAACAATAGAGTACTCCTTTGCTTGTACTTTCCTCCAAAGGTCATTGATACCTGTCTTGATAATATGTGGTTTAGATTCAGTTTCCTTGCTTGTTCCCCCTAAGTTTTCAAGTGTATAGACCCAACCAGTTCTGGTCATGCGTTGTGCCGTACCTGTCTCCTCTATTTTGCTTTCCCTTTTCTCCTGGCTTCCGCAACATAGTCTCATGGGACCACAATCACACTTGTAGGATGGTGTGGGAGCTACCATCACAGTGAAGGGTGCAGTTACCTTAACCTCAAATGGTGCTTGAGTTTGTACCACAACTGGTGTGAGGGTGACCGGGGATGTTTTGGGATCATCCCCCTCTCGAATGAGTTCGATTGACCCTTTTGGGTACCATTCTCGTCAGTCTCTATTAAGTTCACTCCCTTACCTCTGTGATCTGGGAGAGGATTGTTGCGCATATTTGGCGCGGTTTCCTTCCCCTGTATGATTTTGTTGTCGATCAATGCCTGAATCTTGTCCTTCAGTGTGCGACACTCATCAATTGTATGAAATTCATGCCCGAATGATAGGCACATGTCTTGTTCGGGTTGATCCACTGAGAAGAATTTCCATGGTAATGGCAATGATGGGAGTGACATAACCAGCAACCTTCAATCTATCATATAATTGGTCAATAGGCTCAGCGATCGGGGTGTATTGTCTAGGTGGTCTACGGTAGAAGTTTGGTCGTGGTTTTGGGTAGTTTTGGTGGGCTGGTGGGGGTGAATGGTAATTTGTGAGTTGAGTGTTATAGGCGTGGTATGTGGTAGCGGTTTGTTGGTATCTAGGGGCTGAAGGTTGATATATGGGTGGAGGTGTCTGGTATGTGAGTGGAGATTTAGGACCTTGGGCCACCATGACAACACCTACTTCGTTTTTCTTCGAAATTCCTCCTGATTGTATGGCTTTGTTTGTGGCCTGCAGTTCTTTCAAATTTGTCATCATCCCACTTTTAATCCCTTCTTCTATTATTTCTCCTAGCGTGATGATGTCGGAGAATTTGTGGTTCTCAATAACCATCAACCTTTCATAGTACTGCGGGTCTTGAGCTCGGACGAAGAACTTATTCATTTGTTCTTGTTTAAGAGCTAGTCTTACCTTCGCAGCCTCAGATCTCTACCGGGTAGCATATTCACGGAAGGTTTCTGTTGGTTTCTTTTTTAGGTTTTGAACGTAGAAAACATCAGGTGCGTTCTCTGTATTGAACCTGAATATGTCCATAAAGTCTGATGCCATGCCTACCCAGCTCACCCACTTCTTCGGATTCTGACTGATGTACAAGGACAGTGCATCTCCTGTGAGGCTTTGTATGAACAACTTCATGCAGATTTATTCATTTCTACCCACTCCTATAAACTTATCACAATATGTCCTCAGGTGCACTTTTGGATCACCGGTTCCATCGAACATTTCAAACTTGGGAGTTTGTACCCCTCCAGCAGCTCTACATCTGGATGAATGCACAAGTCTTCATAATTCAAGCATTCAACGCCTTTACCACCTTCGACATTCTGAACTATGTCAGAGAGCTTCTCGAGTTCTTCCGTTATATTCCTGATGAACAGGTCCTTCTCGGTCGACTCGGGTATGTATAGGGTTTGTTGTGGGGTGTGGGGTAAGGTCTCCATGTATATCGGGTTTCTTTGGTGTACTCTGGGGATCAGGACATAAGGATGATCATTTGTTGAGTTTCGGAGGTCAGGAGTGTGTTGTGGTATATTCTGGGGAGTATGATAAGTGGTAGTCTGCGGGTATTGGCTTGGGTGGTGATGATGTTGTTACAGAGTTGGTACTGAAAGAGGATTAAGGTTTTGAGGAGGTGTAGGGTACTGGTGTGGTGCAGGGTTTGGCGGAGGGTTTTGGTTTTTTGGGTCTTGTGGTGGTGTTTGGTTCTATGTGTTTGGATTTTGTTGGTTAATATCAGGGACATTTAGAGTGAGCGAGGTTTGCCAAGTTCCGGACCTGCTCAAGTTCTCCTTGTAGCTCCAAAATCTTTTGTTCCAGTCGTAAAACCAGTTCATCTTGTGCTGGGGTGCTCCGACGATCTGAAGTTTCGAAATTTTCTGCTATATTGGCATTATCCTTTCTGATACCACTCAAATCGTCCATTTCCCCTTCCGTTTGCCTTTGTCTTTAGGATCACTTGGTGGAGGAGGAGGATGAGGAGGTGGAGGACCTCTGGATCTAGTGTGATATGCTGACGATGCCCGTATGCACGAACCAACCTTGGGGAATGGTAATAATCAAAAATAAGAAAAAGCAAAAGGTAACCAAGTCAGTAAAGGTTATTGAAATAATACTTGCAATACTGAACATGCATCTTTACCTGAGCTATCTCCTCAGAAAGTTTGAAACCTCATGCATGAATCTCCTCGAGGGGCTGTCTCCAAGATTGGCACTTGGCTAGCTCAACAGTCAATTTTACTCGATCAGTAGCCTCCCTCAGTTGTGCTTAGGCAGCCTCGACATCGGCCAGATATATGGCTACCGACTTGTCAGCTTGGGCCTTTTCCTTTTCGGCCTCAGTTTGGGCCTTAACGAGTTCAGCCTCGAGTTCCTCGATCCTCTTGGCCTGAACTGAGCACTTCTCCCCTAGCATTCTGAAGTTAGACTTCGGCCAATGACAATTGAGCCAAGGCGTTCTCTTTATCCGCTACAAAGCGGTCCATGCCTTCCTTCCACCTATGGCATTCAGCTTTAGCTTGATCGACCTCCTCCCGAAATAGCTCGATCTTCTCAATTTTTTGCTGCAACTGTGACATCAAAACATTAGCTTCCACCCTTAGATCGAGATCGTATTTTTTCAAAAGATTTATTACCTGCTCGTTCAACTCAGTTTCCTCCTTACGGGCTCTGGCCAAGTCAGCTTAGAGGTCCTTGATCTCCTTATCTTTTTGCCCACAGAGGAGCTTGAGGGCATTCCTATCCTCCGAAAACCTTTGGAGATCGGCCTCTTATTTGCTTAAGTCGGCCCGAGACATAGAGAAAGCCTGTATGAGAAAAGATAGAAGTTAGATAGAAAGAAGGAAAAACGAAAGAAAACTACATCAACAAAATTAACAGTTACCCGACTCCGAAGGTGTTGGGCCTCTTCGAAGAGGTTGGATGCATCGTTAATATAAGAGGCATCATCAACCCCGGTAAAGCAATCCCAAAAGGGATCCTCCTCATCGGGGACTCCGCCTATTTCAGGAGTCCTTATGGCTCGAGCATCCCTTGTGGCCTCTTCGGAAAAGGGCGGTAGAGAGGGTGAGTAACCTGCTATCACTGCCCCAAGAGAGTCGCTCGAGACGCTCTATTAAGCTCTGGGGTCTCGGAACCAGCCCCCTATGGTATGTTTGTTGTTGGACGAGGGATAACCTTGACCTCAGGTGATTCAGGGAATCTTCCCGAATCTTTCTTCGAAACCTCCTCATCATGAGGTAGGGTCTCGACAACCACCGCCGGCTTAGAGGACTTGGCGGTCTCGACAGTCTTCCTTAATCGAGTCACTAGTGTCAAGTCATTGCCCTCGTTTTTTTGTTCTTCTTCTTCTCTCAGCCTTTGGACTGACTCTATAGTAAGAGGGATAACATTCCTCCTGGGTCTTCGAGCTGCTGCCCTTTTGGGTTTGGGGTCCTCGGACGTCGAGACCCTCTTCCTCTTATTATCTTTCCCCGGCTTCGAAACCGGGGCATAGCCTCTTCCTCACTACTCGGAGGCCTCAAGACTGCGTCTTTGTTTAGGCCTGCACAAAAAGGACTAAGTAAGAAAAAGAAATGTAACCAATGCCTTAGAAATAAGAAGAGGGAAACTCACCATGGTTCTTTACTTCCCATTTGCCTTTTGCCAAGTCGCGCCAACAACGATCAACATAGGAGGTAGTCGAAGCCAACTTCCGAACCCAGTCCTTGAGGTCAGGAGCTGCTCGAGGCATCCAAGCAACCGTTTCACGACAAAGGAAAATTTTAGATAAAGAAAAAATGGAAACATAGGAATTAACGAGTAAAGTGTTACTTATGCTTCGGGGTCCATCTCTCGGGAAATGGCATTTTCTCCTTCAGGATAAGGTCACAAGTCCTTACCCGAACAAACCGACTCATCCACTCCGGTCTTTGTCCTCGTCGATACTCGAGAACAACGCTTTGGTCGCCTGATGTTGCAGTTTTATCAACCCTCGAAAGATTCGAGGACTGTATAACCTGATGAGGTGGTTGAGGGTGAACAGAAGCCCCTCGACTTTGCTGGTTGATAACTAGGGATTTTATCCTACTATTTGCTCTCTTTTGCTTAGGTTTAGGGTAAAAAATGCGTTAAGGTATTCCTGAAAACTAACTTAAGTTGCTTACTTGCATGTCTAGGTCAAAATGAGGCAAAGAAGCCAAAATACACCCATAAAGGAGTCAAACTTGCACAAGCACAATGAATGGAACTGGAGCTCGGACAACGATGATATTATGCGACCGCGTAAGCACCTCCACTGAGGCGACCACAAATACGCTGCCCGCCAGAGTAAAGTTCAGAGAGATTGATTTGGGCTCAAAGTAGACCGCTGACCACGCTACAAAAGCGCGGCCGCAAAAAGTGGCGCGGTCGCGAGTGAAATTACACTGACAGCGAGGGATGAGGTTCAGAGACCTTGTAATCTTGGTTCAAACAAAGAACGTGACCAGCGTTGAAATTATGCAGCCGCGAAGGTACCTAACGCAGAAGCGGTTGAAATTCCGCTGGGAGCGAGACAGGAGGATCAGAGAGTTTGCAAGTAAGTCCCAACTGAGGAATGCGGTCCGCAAACAAAATACGCGGTTGTGAATGAAGATCATGCGGACGTGGTAGACTTTAAGATGTCCGCGAAACCTAGCCTAGTCCAAGTCCAAATTTGAAGAAACGCGGTTCGTGCTTGTTTTTGCGCGACCGTGAAAGTCCAAATGTTGAGGCATCCATTTTTACGCGGTCAGCGGAACCTCCGTAGGAGCATTTTTGTCCAGTAATTTTAGCTGTGTATAAATAGATCTTTTTCTTATTTTTAGGTTAAGTTTTGTATTAGGGAGCTCGTGAACAGCCACATTTTACCACTTTGAGTAATTTTAGAGTAGATTTAGCTTACATCTTTAGATTTTCTTCTTGTAATTGACTTTTATGTCTTATATTACATCTCCATCTTTGATTTCTACCATTATTATGAGCAGCTAGACCCAAAGCTAGGGTTGTGAACCAACCCTATATTTAATGGGTCTTTAATTTTAGGGCTTAATTGTTTATGGGTTAGTGATATCTTGCTTATTTCATGCTTTAATTGGAGAATTAGTGGTTGCAAACACTAATTCATGCCTTTTTGACTTAGGCTCTTCTTGAGAAAGAGAGCCCAAGTCTAGTTAAAATAGGCTAGCAAGGAATTGGGGTGAATTCAAGAGATTGATAGCCCCAATTAACGGGTTAGACCTAGAGATAGTAATACCCGACTTGAGCCAATTTCACTTGCATTGCTTGAACACCCATTTGGGCTTGAGAAAGCCAAATCAGGCAAAGTCACTCAAACTACCGAGAGGTACATAGTGAGTATTTATGTGTGAATGTTATATCATGACCACAATCATAACAAGATAGTCCTAGATTCTCGAACCCATTAGATATTCGCCTAGGAGGAAGTCACTTCCCTAGTGCCTTTTATCACTTGAAAAACTCTCACCAAAATATTGTAGTCATATTACTCTTCAGCAATCAATAGCATTAAAATTAGAATAGAAACAAAACCCAACCATGGTTAGAAGTGCAATTAGAAACAACTACTAGATTAGGTAGAAACCCAACTCCCAACCAATATTAACTCCCCGTGGAAATCGATCCCGTCCTTTCGAGTAAAACTGCATCGACCACTCCTCGCTACTTTATAGTGTTTTAGGGTTGGAACTGGCACCGTTGCTGGGGAGTTAAACGGTTTTGGCTATCTATCTGACTAATTGTGTGTCTTGTTTTTTTCCTTATATTTTACTAACTTTTGTGTGTTAATCGCTCTAGGTACAAAATGGCTGATCCTCTCGGCAATGTTCTCCACGGGGAGGAGGTAGATGATAATGGTGATGATGAGGTGCATCTAGTACCTCAAGCTCGTAGAAGAGGCTACCAAGCCAATGACAACATTCCAGACCCTCCCCCACCTCGTCCAAGGGCAGCACATAGGGTGCTTCCCAATGAAGGTTATGCTAGTGCTATTGTCCTACCCCGGATACGGGCGGGCAATTTCCAGATTACAAATATTATGTTGACCTTATTGGAGAAAAGAGGGTTCTTCACTAGAGCTCCCCATCAGAATGCATATAAACATCTAAAGGGTTTTGTAGATACCTGTTGGGGAAGCAAACAGACAAACGTGTCGGAGGATGCATTGAGACTAAGATTGTTCCCTTTTTCACTCAGAGGGAAAGCTATGGACTGGCTCGAAAGGCTCCCTAACCATTCCATCATTACGTGGGATGAGTTGAATGACAAGTTTATAGCCAAGTTTTTCTCACCGGGACATATGGCAACATTAAGGGATGAGAGCTTAGCCTTCAAACAGGAACCTAATGAACCCCTTCATGAAATCTGGGAGAGATATAGAACTATGGTCAAGGAATGCCCCAATAATGACATGACGGAAGCAATGATCCAACAAATATTCTATCAAGGTATAAACACGACCAATCAATGTGTTGTGAACCAGCTAGAAGGGGTAATTTTATGAAGCTAACATATGCCGAGGCTTGTGATATACTTGATGATATGGCTGGCACTTCCTGAGCTTGGCAAAGTCGGGCAAATGTTCCTCAAGGTGACCCGACCGTGATCCATCTTCACAAGGAACTTCAAGACCATGGTCAAGCCATAACTAAGTTGACAACAACCATGAACCAGCTAGCCAAAGAACAACTTCAGCAAATTCAAGGACCAAAGCAAATAAATGCAATGGAAGGGGTCAATATTTTGGTAAACAAGACGAGACAGCGTGGTCAGCAAGTACAAAGCAATCAAGATCAATATGAACAAAGGGGAAGTGGCTACAACCAAGATGATTCTTTTGATGACGAAAGCGAGGAAGTTTTGTATGCCAACAACTATCAAGGACAACGGAGCAATGCTCCAAACCAACAATGGAGATCGCAAGGGAATAATCAAAATTGGAACAATCAAGGGCAAGGAAACTAGAACAATAACAACAACAACTCAAACAATTGGGGGAACAACAACTAGAATTGGGGTGGCAACAACAATTGGAATGGCAATAACAACAACAATTGGGGAGGAAACGGGAATAGGGGTCGGGCTTTCAAAGGCCCCCAATGTATCAACAACCAATAAAACCACCTCCATATCAATCTCAAGGTCCGAGTTCTTCAAATAATGAAATGAGGCAGATCGAGAATACGTTCAAACAGATGATGGAAAGGACTGCTGATTCCGATGCTCAAATTGCATCCCACACTACTTCCATCCGCAATCTTGAAGTACAAATGGGTCAAATCTCCCAAGAATTGAACACTCACCTTAAGGGGGTTCTACCAAGTGACATAGTAGTAAACTTGAAGGGCGGGAACAATACAGGCCATGCCATGGCGGTGACCACAAGGAGCAGTAGAGGTGGTGAAGCAAGTACCTCCAAGCAAAAGAAATTTTTGAGTGATGATGTTGAAGTGAAAAATGATGATGTTCCAATAGTTGATGAGCAAGTGAGTGAAGAGAATTTGAATGATGAAGTGAGGATTGATATTCATGACAATGAGGAGGAGACTAAAAATGACGTGAACTCGTCTAGGGAACACGTGATAGACATGCCAGAAATAGTAGTGCCAAAAGACAAGGCTCCTTTGCAAGGCCGCGTCCGCCTTATCCTCAGATACTTGCAAAGAAAAAGAATGAAAACCAATTCAAGAAGTTTATTAATATGATGAAAATCTTGGCAATCAACGTGCCCTTGGTGGAAGCTCTTGAGCAAATGCCGGGATACGCCAAGTTTATGAAAGACTTGGTGACTAAAAAGAGATATATGGATTGTGAGACCATCAAAATGACTCATCAAGTTAATGCAATTGTGCACTTTATGGCTCCAAAGCTTGAAGATCCTAACTCATTTAACATTCCTTATACCATTGGGAGTGCAGATTTTGCAAAGGCCTTGTGTGATTTGGGAGCAAGTATAAATTTGATGCCTTACTCCGTATTCAAGACTTTGGGTATTGGCCAATCGAGGGCGACTTCAATGAGATTACAAATGGCAGATAGAACAATGAAAAGGCCGTTTGGTATTATTGATGATGTTCTTGTCCGGGTCGACAAGTTTATTTTGCCTGTTGATTTTGTGATTCTCAACTGCGAATTCAACGATGAGGTGCCTATAATATTGGGAAGAACTTTCCTAGCAACATGGAAGGCTTTGGTTGATGTAGAATTAGGGGAGGTTACCTTCCGGGTAGGCGATGAAAATGTTGTATTCAACGTGTGAAAATCGATGAGGTAGCCGAATAGTAATGAAGTTTGCTCCTTTGTGGACCTCGTGACGGAGGTCATAGTTGATGAAACAAGTGCAATAATCAATGTGGAAGACCCCATAGAAGCTATTTTGTTGAACCATGAGGATGATGAAAGGGATGACTTGGTTGAATGTGCAAATGCCTTGCAAGGAATGAAATCCTACTCATATGGACCCCGTAAACTATCCTTGGACTTGAAAAATCAGAAGACTCCTCCGAAAAAGCCCTCGATCAAGTAGCCACCAACATTGGAGTTGAAACCTCTATCCTCTGACCTTAGGTATGAATTTTTGGGCCCATCTTCTACATTACCTGTTATTCTTTCTACTTGCTTAACCAAAGTGCAGGTAAAATCCACTCTTGAGGTACTTCAAAGAAGAAAAAAGGCAATTGGATGGACCTTAGCTGATATTTGGGGCGTAATCCCCGCCTTTTGCATGCATAAAATTATACTTGAGGATGACGCAAAACCGTCCGTGGAATATCAACGGAGGTTGAACGAGGCTATGCAAGAGGTTGTCAAAAAGGAAATAATAAAATGGCTTGATGCAGGGGTGGTATATCCTATTTCGGATAGTGCATGGACTTCACCGGTGCAGTATGTGCCGAAAAAGGGGGGGTATGACCGTTGTGACAAATGAGAAAATTGAGTTGATCCCTACGAGGACCGTGACCGAAAGGCGGGTATGCATGTACTATCAAAATCTGAAGAAAGTGACCCGCAATGATCATTTTCCATTGCCCTTTCTTGATCAAATGTTAGACATACTTGCCGGGCGTGCCTAATATTATTTTTTGGATGGGTACTCAGGGTACAACCAGAATCTCATATCCCAGGAAGACCAAGATAAAACTACCTTCACATGCCCGTATGGAACATTTGCATTCTCACAGATGCCGTTTAGATTGTGTAATGCACCCGCTACCTTTCAGCGGTGCATGATGGCTATATTTACGGATATGGTGGAGGAATTCCTCGAAGTCTTTATGGATGATTCTAGTGTTGTTTGGGAATTATTTGAAAAATGCTTGGAAAATCTTGGCAAGGTTCTATCCCGATGTGAAGAGACAAATCTTGTGCTTAATTGGGAAAAATTCCACTTTATGGTCGAGGACGACATTGTCCTCGACCATAAGATCTCAAAGAACGGAATCGAAGTGGACAAGACAAAGATAGAATTGATTTCAAAACTACCTCCTCCTACTTCCGTCAAGGGAGTTAGGAGCTTTCTTGGGCACGCGGGGTTCTACTGAAGGTTTATCAAAGACTTTTCCAAAGTGGTGAATCCATTGTGCAAGCTACTAAAAAAGGATGCAAAGTTTGTGTTAAATGAAGAGTGCATGAAAGCTTTTGAGCTCTTGAAGTATAAATTTAAAATCGCTCCAATCATTACCGCACCCAATTGGAGCTCTCCCTTTGAGCTCATGTGCGATGCAAGTGATGTTGCAGTAGGAGCGGTTTTGGGACAAAGGGTGAACATGATATTTTATCCGGTGTACTATGCAAGAAAAACAATGAATGATGCCCAGGTCAATTATACAGTCACGGAGAAAGAGGCTTTAGCAATTATGTTCGCGATGGAGAAATTTAGGCCTTATCTCATGGGTGCCAAAGTGATTGTTCACACCGATCACGCGGCACTCCAGTACTTGATGACCAAAAAAGACTCAAAATCTAGGTTGATGAGATGGGTTTTGTTGCTTCAAGAGTTTGACCTCGAGATCATTGATAGAAAAGGAAGTGAAAATCAGGTAGCGGATAACCTGTCCCTCTTATAAGAGGAAGGGAGGCCCAAAGATGGTCTTGAAATTAATGATGCATTCCCAGATGAGCAACTCCTTTCGGTTTCTTTGCATGGTATGCCTTGGTTCGCAGATGTTGCTAATTTCCTTGTTGTCGGCATTGTCCCATGTGAGCTCTGTTCTAACCAAAGGAAGAAACTCAAGCGGGAGAGTTTGGATTATTAGTGGGATGAGCCCTATTTTTTCAAGATTTGCAATGATGGGGTGATTCGTAGATGTGTCCCAGAGGAGGAGCAAATGAGTATACTTGATTCTTGTCATTCCTCTCCCTACGATGGTCATCACTGTAGGGTGAAAACTGCTTCCAAGGTTCTTACCTGTGGATTCTATTTGCCAACCCTGTATAAAGATGCAAGTGACCTTGTCAAGAGGTGTGATGAATGCCAGATAGCTGGGGGACTATCAAAGAAGGATGAAATGTTTCTCACTACTATTCTTGAAGTTGACATTTTTGACGTGTGGGGCATAGACTTCGTGGGGACTTTTGTGAGTTTGTGTGGCAACACTTACATTCTGGTGGCGGTGGATTATGTTTCCAAGTGGGTTGAAGTCGTGTCTTTGCCCAACAATGAAGCCCGGAGTGTGGTGGCATTTCTCAAGAAAAATATCTTCACACGGTTTGGTACTCCTCCTGCAATTATCAATGATGGAAGGTCTCATTTCTGCAATAGGGCATTTGACACTTTGCTCGCAAAGTACGGTGTCAATCACAATGTATCAAATCCTTATCACCCCAAGCCAGTGGACAAGTGGAAGTCTCAAACAGGGAAATCAAAAGCATATTGGCAAAAACTGTGAATGCAAATAGAACGGATTGGTCAAGGAAGCTCGATGATGCGTTGTGGGCTTATAAGACTGCATTTAAGACTCCAATCGGTATGTCTCCATACCAGTTGGTGTTTGGAAACGCGTGTCATTTCCCGGTTGAGCTAGAACATAAAGCCATGTGGGCCTTGAGGAGGTTAAATCTTGAGTGGGATGTTGCAGCAAATCTACGTGTGGAACAACTCAATGAGCTAGATGAATTCCAGTTTCATGCCTATTCAAGCTCATCATTATACAAGGAGAAGATGAAATACTTGCACGACAAATATGCCCGAAGCAAGGAATTCAAAGAGGGTGATTTGGTCCTTCTTTTCAACTCCCGGTTACGTCTGTTTTCAGGAAAACTTAAGTCCAAATGGAGTGGCCCCTTTGAGGTAGTGCATGTAACACCTTTTGGTGCTCTTGACTTGATAAACAAAAATGGTGAAATATTCCGGGTTAATGGGCACCGTGTGAAGCATTATTTGGGCAAGTTTGATGACATCCACGTGGTGGACTTGATCAAGTTTCAATGATGATGGTAACCTGCGTCGTGCCGTGACGTTAAATCGGGCGCTTCTTGGGAGGAAACCCAAGTGTTTTTTTTTCTTCTTAGATTAGGCTATTTTGAACTAACTGGTTGTGAGATTTGTGTAGGAATTATTTATGCAGTGCAGGATTGATACTGAAAAAATTTGGCTAAGTATAGAAATTGGACCGCTGACCGCGCTCATAATTTCGCAGTCAGTGGAAGCTGTTTCGCGGAGGCGCAAATATGTAGCGAACGCGGACTTGAAAAGTCCAGAATGGTAACTCTCTGAAGTTCAATCCACGTCCGCGATGGTTATTCCACAGACAACAGTGCTTGTTTTGCGGCCGCGCATCTTTTTCCGCTCTCAGCGGAGTTGGTGAAGCAGCAGCTCTTCAAAAGGGTAAGAGCGCGGACAACGGTGAAATTCTGTGGCCGCGCCCAGGTAGGTCAGTGGGCCCTTAGGTTTAAGTATAAATAGGAGGGCCCTCCTCCTTTTACACTTTTCGAACTTTCACCTCTCAAACCCATAAAACACTGTTCATCCCCTTCTCTTTGATCTTTATTCTCATCATAGTAACCAAGAGTCAAGTTTCTACTTCAATTCTCACAACTGTATGTTAGATTCTATGTATTAATTTTAGTTCTTTATTTTTCTTTTTAGTTAGTTTCACTTTTTCTTTCTAGTTAGGGTTAATACATGCCATGAATCATAATCATGCTTAACTGATGATAAAAAAATAGATGGGTAATTGATTTTAATGCCTAATGGGGGATGGGGTTGTTCATTTTACCACCGAATTGCAAAATTTTTGCTAAGTGAACAAAACCCTAGGTCAGGAAATTTTCTTCAGTGCCCGTATTATTTGAATTCCGTGGACCGCGGCCCAAATTTCGCGGTCCGCATTCATGTGTAGGTACTGAGCCGGCTAAGTTTTCACGGTTGTGATGATTTTTCCGCGGTCCGCGATGGCCTTTCCGCGACCGTGTTGATAATTACGCGGACCGCGCTTCTAAGCTTCAGAGAATCATGCAACTGGTTCTGCTGCCGCGTTCCTTTTTACGCGGTCATCATTTCATATATCGCGGCCATGCCCAGATTTTTGTGGTCAGCGGTGTTCCTACTTTAAAGACTGGGTAGTCTGAACCCCAGTCTTCCGCGGCCGCACTCAGATTTTCGCGGTCAGCGATGACCAGTACGCAGCCGCGATTCTTTTTCCTCTCTCAGCAGCCCACTGTTCTATGAAACACTTTGATCATTTATCTGCCTTCATCTTATACTTGCTTGAATAACATTACTAATGAGCTTTCACTGATTGTGTATGCAGATAATGGTTAGATCTCGTGGTGGTTCGGAAAAAGGGAGGGGAGAATCCTCCCGGGGCCGAGGAGAGGAAAACAGACTGCACCCCTAGCTCCTCAAAGAGTCATTGGGAAGAAACAAATCCCCCAGAAACCCAGTACCGACACGTCGGAGACCAGTGAATATGTCCCCTCCCGGGAGATTTCTGAGGGGGAAGCTTCCCAAAACACAACAAGAGTCACAATCCAAGACTTTCCATCTTGTTGATGAATCTACTTCCTTGTCTGGGTTGTTTGAGGTCTCAGAAGGAGGTAGCGAGACTCAGACACCACCTGCCCCAACTGTTATAACTCCGGCCTCCACAGCGGTTCCAGTTAATGCTGATAGTGACGAGGATGTACCGGATAACGGGAGAAGTGGTGACACCCGGGTTGGGGGTTTGGCAAGATCAAGGAACCCGGCGGTGTGGAAAGACAGATTCGTTAGTGAGAAAGCCTACCACAAGTTTCGGAAATGGTGGCCTCAAAGGTCACTCACAATTGAGAGGCAATTCATAGAGCGATATCTTCTACCCCACAATCCCAATGTCAAGAAGAAATTCGATGAAAGGATGGGGTGGAAGTTCTTCACCAGCAAGCTACCGAAGGTCAACAAGTACTTGGTCAAGGAATTTTATGTTAATGTCGCCCACATCAAAAAGGGAACATATTTGACCAAAGCACGGAACCGAAAGATTAAATTTGATGGCAAGACGCTGAATGAGTATGTTGGGTTCGATGATGTGGATGGATCCCGCTACGTGGAGAAGGTGGCATTAGATGAGTTAGCCCGTCCATGGCTTGCATCAGTGATAGTCATTCCTGGGACTACTCCAGCTTGGCTTACACCTGGAGTTCTAATTTTAAGGAACACCCTGAACTTTGAAGCAAAAGGGCGGTCCACCTTCGTGTGCAGCCGGATAGACCCCTCTCAGCATGACAGTGATATCCTGGTCTCTAGCGCGATTATTGTGGCTTCTATCATAGAGGGGTCGCGATAAATGTGGGGAACATTATGTCCATGGTCATTACCAGAGCTATCAGGAAGGATGAGAGATAATACCCTTACTCAAAATTCCTCACCATGTACTTAGAGGACCAGGATGTACAAGGGAGAGATTTTGATACGAAAGTGAAGCCAAAAAGGCCCTTCTCCTGGTACAGCCTTTAGGGTCCGTACAACCCCAAGTCAAATACAAGCCACCACCTCCACTGGCCAGTCTGAAGAGCCAGGGGTAGTGGCCACTGGGGCCGAGCCTTCCACTGCTGATGGGTCATCTGCTGCCATGCCACATCCACCCTCCGGGCCATCTACTTCGATTCCTCCATCAATGCCTTCTTCTTCAGCTTACCCTCAGACTGCACTGAGGGTAAATCAGACTTTGTCCGACATCAACAACTGGATGCAGGTAGCTACATCTAAGCTATCTGCCTTGTCCAGTACCGTAGCAGCTCAGGTAGTTCCAGCGCAACTCCAGATTCCTTCATCAGTGGAGGAATCATTGAAGAGTATTCTTGACAGCCAGAAGAAGATTCTGGAGTCTCTGGGTAAGCATGAAAAAGTAATCAAAGAGCTGGGAAACAGGTGAGAAAAGTGAAGAAGGGTCAAGAAGAGTTGAAGAAGGAGGTGGCGAAGCTCACTTCCGCCGGCGACATTCCTCTAGATCTCTTTATGGGAGAGACTGCCCCTGCAGCACAAACAACACAAGTACCAGAGCAGGAAGCTGACAGAGAGCCGGTGAGGAGAGGCGTGATTCCTCAGACTGATGACTTGGAGATTCAGCCGGAGGACCCCGAGGGAGGTGACGAGTCTAGCCAGCCACAGGACCCTACCAGTGACCCCATGCAGACAGAGGCCTCATAGGGAGTTTTCTTTACTCTCTACCCTTCCCCTATTATATTTTTGCTTTTAGCATTGAGGACAGTGCTAATTTTTATTTGGGGTGGCCTTATTTTGATATGATGATTTGAATGATTGGTCTGTAATAACTTTGATACTACTTCCTTTTATTTTCTACTTATCGTACTTTCATTTTCGTACTTTTTACTTTTGGTATGTATATAAAATTACCTTTCCATGTATATATTCATCCCCATTATGTGTATATTCGTTTCAATCCCCTATTGTACATATTCATTTTACTTTTCGTATTTTTACTTTATAACTTCTTTTGTAATTTTCCGTAATAGCTTAGCTTCTTACTTCCTTTAGTAGCTTCTTTTTGAATTTGTAGCTTCTTTTTACATTTTTTTTCGTGATCAATAAGTCTTTAGTTTTCTTAATTCCACGATTCTTTCCAAAGGTGGAATTTGTGTGAACCGGGTGGCTCTTCCCAATGATGGATGGCGTGACAACCTTCTTAAGGGATTGAGTCTAATTTTCTTTTTGTTTTGATATATGGTAGTAATGAATAAAAGTGACTCAAGTAAGCTTCACTTGACACCATCATATTTACCTTCGACCTCATGGTTAGAGACAAGTGGTTGACGAGATTAGCTCTAGTTGTGACCTTTAGAATCTCGAGTTGACCAAAACTATCATCAAGTAGTTTCTCTTAGCCATATGCGAGCTTCAATCTTAGCTAGGGTTGTTGTGGGCCCTCGACTCTATTCTCTTTAACAATCTGTCAGCTTGAGAGGTGAGATTCTGAATTGCAAGTCCAAGTCCCGTACCAACAAGTCTAGAACTTGCCCCGAATCTTTTTCTAGGCGAAATTATAAGTGTAGCTCGACTTGAGAAGTGATTATAGGCTCAACGTGGTACCATTTGAAATTTGAAAACTTCCATTAGCATACCATTATAATATCCTTAGTCAACCCCTTTAGGCCTAAGCCTTTTTCATTCAATAACCAAATTACAAACCTTCATCCGTTCTATAATGACCCTCTTTTGGCACCCAATCATTCCTTAGCATTCATGATGAACAATAGTCATAAACATAAGTTTGAGGGAGAGACAAGGAAATTCAAAGTGATGAAAGGTTAAAAAAAAAAAGAATTGATGAAAAGGAAAGTCAAAGAAAAGGATGAAAAGCCAAAAAAGAAACATGTAAAAAGAAAAGAAAAGGTTGAAAGGATTCAAGAAAACAATGTTGAAAGGCTCGGAATGATGAGAAAAGGAGAAAAATGAGCGTCATATAGAAGAAAAGAGTGACGATGTGTCTCTCTAGTTCCTCCATGGAAGAAGAAAATGACTCAAAGAGTCAAGAAAGCATAAGCCGAATTGAGAAAGTGGAGTGCTTAAGGAAAGATGATATCGTCATAGTTCATTATATCCGACCTTGATCCAAAAAGCCTTCATTACATCCCGCTAAAGCCCTATAGGATTTCAAGTTGAGTGAGCTTACATTAGTGGTGATTTACCTGAGGGGAAAGCCTATGGTACTTAGAGCTGGACTTGTGGCATTCTTTTGAGAGTGATGAGCGCACTTCTTTACAATCCCGGTTTTGAGTGTTACATTCTATAAGGTGAGATGAGCTCATGGAGAGTAGAGGAGAAGGAGTCTGGGATACACAATGACCTACGCTAGAGAGAGAGTTTCTCCGATAAATTGAGTCAACTCTTAAAGATCTTGTGTCACATTAGACCTATGAAACTCAGAAAGTCATAGCATAATGTTGTCAATAATGCATTTGTGTTGAGGGTAATTGTTAGTTCCAATTGAAGCTTGATGAAGTTACCTTAGGACAACTGAAATTTTACTTTCTTTTTTCTTGTGGAAGTGGGAATTACCTTTTTTCCTTGAGGAAAAGCAAAAGCTTAAGTTTAGGGGAGTTGATTACTAGGAATTTTAGCCTACTATTTACTCTCTTTTGCTTAGATTTTGGGTCAAAATGGCGTTAAGGTATTCCCGTAAAACTAACTTAAGGTGCTTACTTGCAGGTCTTGGTCAAAATGAGGCAAAGAAGCCAAAATACACTCATAAAGGAGTCAAACTTGCACAAGCACAAAGAATGGAACTGGAGCGCGGACAACAATGATATTACGCGGCCGAGTAAGAACCTCCGTTGAGGCGACCACAAATATGCGGCCCGCGAGAGTGAAGTTCAGAGAGATTGATTTGGGCTCAAAGTAGACCGTTGACCGCACTACAAAAGCACGACCACGAAACCAGTGGCGCGGCCGCGAGTGAAATTACGCTGACAGTGAGGGACGAGGTTCAGAGACCTTGCAATCTTGGTTCAAATAAAGAACGCGGCCCGCATTGAAATTACGCGACCGCGAAGGTACCTGACGCAGAAGCGGTTGAAATTTCGCTGGGAGCGAGATAAGAGGATTAGAGAGTTTGCAAGTAAGGACCAACTGAGGAACGCGGTCTGCGAACAAAATACGCGGCCGCGAATGAAGATCACGCGGACGCGGTAAACTTTATGCTGTCTGCAGAACGTAGCCCAGTCCAAGTCCAAATTTGAAGAAACGCGATTCGTGCTCGTTTTTGCGAGGCTGCGAAAGTCCAAACACTAAGGCGCCCATTTTTACGCGGTCAGCGGAACCTCCGTAGGGGCAGTTTTGTCCAGTAATTTCAGTTGTGTATAAATATATCTTTTTCACATTATTAGGTTAAGTTTTGTATTAGGGAGCTCGTGAACAACCGTATTTTACCAGTTTGAGTAATTTTAGAGTAGATTTAGCTTCCATCTTTAGATTTTTTTCTTGTAATTGACTTTTATGACTTATATTACATCTTCATCTTTGATTTCTACCATTATTATGAGCAGTTAGACCCCATATCTAGGGTTGTGAGTCTTGTGTCCTAACCCTAGTGTGAGTATTTAATGTGTCTTTAATTTTAGGACTTAACTGTTTATGGGTTAGTGATCTAGCTTATTTCAAGCTTTAATTGTAGAATTGGTAGTTGCAAACACTAATTCATGCCTTTTTGACTTAGGCACTTTTTGAGAAAGAGGGCTCAAGTCTAGTTAAAGTAGTCTAGCAAGGGATTGGGGTGAATTCAAGAGATTGATAGCCCCAATTAAAGGATTAAACCTAGAGATAGTAATACCCGACTTGAGCCAATTTCACTTGCATTGCTTGAACACCCATTTAGGCTTGAGAAAGCCAAATCAGGCAAAGCCACTCAAACTATCGAGAGGTATAGAGTGAGTATTTATGTGTGAAGGTTATATCACGACCCCAATCATAACAAGCTAGTCCTAGACTCTCGACCCCATTAGATATTCTCCTAGGCGGAAGTCGCTTCCTTAGTGCCTTTTATCACTTGAAAAACTCTCACAAAAATATTGTAGTTAGATTACTCTTTAGCAATCAATAACATTAAAATTAGAATAGAAACAAAACCCAACCATAGTTAGAAGTGCAATTAGAAATAATACACACAGCTAGATTAGGTAGAAACCCAACTCCCTATGGAAATCGATCCCGTCCTTTCAGGTAAAACTGCATCGACCACTCCTCGCTACTTTATAGTGGTGTAGGGTTGGAACCGATCACTGGTGAAGAACTGGAGCATGATCACGATGCGCCATAAAGAAGGGTATTTGGCCAAGGGTCACATGGTATTTCTTGCAGAAATCTATGGTAACTAGATCGAGGGGACCCAACGTGAAGGGATAAGTGTAAACACTTAGATACCCTTCCACGTGGGTAATAATGTTTTTTTTCAGGAGACAGGATCTCTACAACTTTGTTCCCCCCCCCCCCCCCCCAAGTTGCAATCCTTTTTGACATCCTCGAGGTATTCCACTGTTATCAAGCAAATATACCTTGATCCATGCTCACACCGGCCAGGGACCGATGGAGGATTCTCGACTTTGAAGTCGAATTTTAGAACACACGGGCCGGGAACATACTCCCCAGGGAGCAGTTTCGCCGGTGTTTTATCACCAGCCATCCATGAAGAGGAAGAGGAAGCTTTTTCCTTTTGTGGAACGGTTTTGAATGTTTTCGCCATTATACGAGTAGAAGAAAGAGGAAAGTAGTAAGTTCTGGTGGTTCGAAACTGGCGGAGATGGCCTAAGGAGTGATGAAAGAGAAGAGAATTAAGAGAGTTAAAAGCTTAGAAGAACTTATGAAGATGAAAGTAAAGTTTGATTCAACAAAAAGAGGGCCATATTTATAGATTTACGGTGACGGTTCGACGGCACTAGTGGCCGACTGCCCACTGACGCGCATTAATGGTTTGGAAAATTATACCGACGGGACGTTTCAGTCACTTCCACCGCTTACGTCACGAGGATGACATCACTGTCTATCGAGGTCATAGAAAAATTGAGGCTCAAGTCGTTTCTTATCATTATATTCTAAGAAACGAGAGGACTATCTGTATACGGTAGAAATCGGGGCTACCCAATTTCACTATTTGATCGAGACTGTGACGTTGCATCGAATAGCTGAGAAGTTGAGTCCGAAATCAAAGCTTCTTTCTAGATCGAAGTCGGTATCAATGGAAGCCAGAAGAGATAGACTTCGAGTAATATCGGGATGGTTTAGTGACGGAAAGAGCGAGATATCCGTGATTGATCGGAGATCGTGGCGTGAATCTTGGAATGGATCAAATCAATAGTGGTTAATCAACTGTTTATACGATTTTCCTTTGTAATTAGAAGTATAATATAATTAGGATTTCTCTACTATATAAAGAGGAATTCCAGTCATTTGTGACATTCATTGTTGACTGAGAAAAAGCGGTCGAGGCTCAACTTGCATAACCCATTTGATTTATTTTACAGTTTAATTCAGTCATTTACTTTTTCATTTATCAATTGGTATTAAGTGAAATTACATATCCTTAAAACCACAATATAAATTTAATTGTTATTCAAATTTCTGGGTAAACAATCTCTAAATAGTACTATTATTTGTAGATGTTTGCCTTGTTTAACTCCTGCCTGTTACTATTATTTATTATATTAATTACCCGTTACATTATTGATTTGTAACGGTTAAAATAATGGTAACAAATCATGTGGGATTTGATTGATCCTTTTCTGATTCGTAGTAATTAATGATATTAATTATCTGTCATGTGGTTGTTCTTTTGTGATAACATCGTGGCTTACAGGCACGGTGTTCACGCTAATAATTCCAAGGGTGTTGCTTTTATCTTTACAATGCATCATTCTTCTTTGTCGCTTTAACTCCATGAAATCTGCCATTGTGGCATAGGTCGACGTGACGAGTTTATTATCCACTAATACAAATATGCTACACTATTATCATTTCAAAGAGGAAACTCAAATTTGCTTTTCATATACTCCCCACTCCTTACATCAGCAGCACTTTGAAATTTAAATTCTAGAAGTCCCATTGTGTGAGATTTACTAAGGGATTGTTTGGTAAGAGGTATTAGAAGAAATAATGCAAGCATTAGATTTATGTATTATTAATACTTTGTTTTGTATATTTTTTAATTTGTGTATAATTAATATTTATATTAGTTATACATCATACTTGGTATTATCCTATGTATAAGCAATACATAGAAACCCATAACATTAGTAATACAAGGATATTAATGCATGCATTAGTATGGTTAAAGACAAAATTGTCCTTAAAGTCCCTTTAAGCTAAAGAATATGAAAGATATTTTTGTAAACAATTATTTTTTTTAAATATTATGCAATGTATTATAATTTTTAATACACCACACCAAACAGTAGATAATAAATAATATCTGCATAACTAATACTTGCATTACTAACTCATACATTACTAATCTCTACATTACTAATACACCTTATTCCGCACTATTTTTATACCCTCTACCAAACGACCCCTAAATCCACTAGCTTTTGTACTTTCTTTCTTTGTTAATAACGGGGTTGTCACAAGTCAAACTCTACGAAAAATTTAATATATATAGTATATATCTATTTTACCATAAAAATCAAATTCAACATTCCATTCCATAAAATTTAATTTCGAAGTTACAAATTAAAATATTAATATATACTGTATAGTTCTTCCTTCGCTAATTTATCTGACGTAGTTTGACTCGAACCATAATTTAAGAAAAAAATTAAAAATTTTGAAACTTGCGAGTTTGAATAGGTCATAACATTTGTGTGGTACCAAACTTGTAAAACTCGTAGTATTAAATATGCCAAATTTATATGATCATAAATGTTTTTTCATTTATATTAAAGTACATTATGTATTTATTTAATTGATGCGAATACCAAAGAATTTTCCCATCCATAATTTTCCTCATTTTACGAGGTGGATTTAGTACAAATTATGAGTTCATCCGAACCTAGTAGCTTTAGTTTAATTATTATGTAACAAGAATATATTTCTAAACCCAATTAATCAAATTGTTGTGGTAAAATTAAACTCAAATAATTAATTTAAATTTAAATTATAGATTTGCCTTTGCTTACCTACCTCAAAAAATAAAAAAAGAAGATTTGTTTTTGTGTGATCTATAGATCGCGGGGTTCAAGTTGTGAAAGTAACCCCTTAACGACATCACACCCCTTAGGGTGCGATCCTTTCCCGAATCTTCCATGAATGCTACCATTTTTTTTGTCCACAAATATAAATGTTTCTATCATTTATGAAATTTAAAGTTATGACAAAAATATAAATACAAAACCTCCAAATATCGGCCCAAAAGATTCCGATCAGCAATTTAATCAAATAACACTAAATCAAAGAGACTTACTTTGTCTTATCCAATGTTTTTTATGGATCAATAACGTTGTTTTTAGATTTTTAAAGCAAATCACTAAATTAATCTTAAAACTAAATATTTAAGCAAATATTACCAATATTCAAATGATTTTAATAATAATCAATTATTAACTTTCAGTTTTCACTCCAAAAAAGAAGTTAAAGCTTTCAATATTAAAGCACTATCGTATTCTTGGTGAAAAAAAATTATTTTTACAACAAAGACAAAAAATAAAAATAATATTTATAGACCATGATTGTACAAACTCCAGCAAAAATCTCTGCGGTCCTTATATTTCGAGTTGCTCGGGGTATATTCGAAATTTTAAAGGTATTCATAGTTTAGTGTAACTTGGTAATAATATCCAAATACGTATTAATTTTTAATTTAAAAATGACTAACTTTTGAGTATTTTTAAAACGGTGGGTGAGTTTCAATTAGACAGACACCGCAATTTACATCGCCGACTAAACACTTTGACGAAACTTTTAAGTACATGCCACCTAAAGTTTATTACTTCCTCTCGTCCACTTTAAATGATTTTTCGATCTTTTTACATATATTAAGGAATTTACATTTTAGTATTAATTAACAATAAAATTAATTATATTAATCTTTATTTACTCATTAGAAATATAACAAATTACTACTAGACTTTTTACTCCAAGGACAACAGAAAAAGGCCAAACAATCACTTAAAATGGTAAAAATAGCACGGGCTAACCAGTTCTCGGACTGGTTATTCAAAAATTGCCAGCATTACAAAGTTATTAAAAAATAGTCACTATTTTTCTGCAACAGAGACCGGTCCAACATAATATACTGAAGATCGGTGCACCTGTGTATGAACTTCCAGCATATTATGCTGGACCTCCAACACGCGAAAAGTTCCAACATAATATACTGGAGATTGGAGCACCTATGTATGAACTTCCAACATATTATGCTGGATCGGTATATTATACTGGAACTCCAGTTTATTATGTTGGAAGTCCAGTATATTATACTGAAACTCCAGTATAATATGCTGGAGTTCCGGTACATTATACTGGAATACCAGTATATTATGCTGGAGTATTTTTCGGATTTTGAATAGTGTTTTCGTTCAAATTTATCTTTTGCATGAAAAGTGGCTAAATTTCGATTACTTTTGAAACTGTAGCTATTTTTGCATGACCAATTATAAATCTGACTATTTTTGAATTCTCTCTTACAACGGGCCGGAGGGAGTTACATTGTTTTAAAAATAGTCTGAAACTTGGAAAAGCTTTTTTGGGTAATGTCTTTGTTTTTGTAAGAACCTTTTATAACGAAGAAGGGCATTGAGTCATTGACTATTGAGAATGTTTTCATCAAAAAGTTGAAATACTTAATCAAAAAGGTTTGGTTAAGTAATCTGCCTAAGATAATCTATTTTTTATTTAATGCGTTGGTTGAATGTTTCAAGAAGTCAAACTTTGACTGACTGGTACAGGAAGTCAAAAGTTTTTTGGTTTTCTCATCCTTCCTTAAAACTCGATTAAAAGTTAATTCGCGTCGAAAAATCTCACGTTAAAAACCTAATATTTATGCACAAGTTTAGCATCTGCAAATAAGAAGATATTGTTCAAGATGTCTCTCCATAATAGTCTGTTTGGCAAGCTTTTAAAACTTATTTTGAAAAATATTTTTTTTAGAATTGTTTTCCAAAAAATATTATTGGTGAGAAATAATTTGTATTTATGAAAAAAAGCTTTTTGCCAAAATGAAACTTGGTCAAACATGTTATAAATCATTTTCCGCATGGTTGAAACTTAAGTTTTGTTACTTTTTCGTCCATTTGAAAGCCACTTTAGTAGTTATATACTCCACTCCAGTTCATTTTAATTAATTTTTAAATTTTTTGTGGTTTATAATTTTTTATTTTTTCAGATATCAAGAAGGAATTTTTTTTCTCCAAAGTCGCGCTCTTGGAGTAAAGAGCTTAGGATTATTTGTTATATTTTCAATGAACAAA
This sequence comes from Nicotiana knightiana, assembly GCA_005239525.1. Taxonomy (NCBI): domain Eukaryota; kingdom Viridiplantae; phylum Streptophyta; class Magnoliopsida; order Solanales; family Solanaceae; genus Nicotiana; species Nicotiana knightiana. Next base: position 126,748 of record ML426641.1, on the reverse strand, counting down.
TAAGGTTAATATGATCAATTTTATTATTAATTAATGCTAAAAGATGAATTGTTTAATATGTATCAAAAAAATAAAAAAATCAATTAAAATGAATAGGAAGGAGTAGTAAATAATTTGGAAAAAAATTCTCGAAATCAGAAAAGTGCCAGAAAATAAAGAATTTCAAGAGTTTAGCGCCAAATCTGTAATTAAATCCAATTGGAGGGGGAAAATTTCGAAGTATGTGATCTTTTTTCTGCCAAAATTTCGTGTCATTCGGTCACTGGGTACCTCAACACATGAAAAGTCGAAAATGCCACTTAAATCGTATTATTCTCACTGCTATTTTGAATTAGCTCTTACGTTGCTGTACATTAGATTGATATATTTCATCCGTTTTAACGTAGGTGAACGTATTTTCTTTTTAAAATTCGTGCCAAAAAGATTAATTATTTTTTATGTTTGAAACAATTTATCTTTACTCAATATTTTATAAGCAGAAAAATAAATATGCTCATTTTACACAACAAATTTAAAAGTATTCTTTTTTTTAAATTTCGTGCGGTCAAATAAGTTTACATAAAATAAAACAGATAGAGTATATAAAAAACAAAAAGAAGAATATATCATTTATTTATAGATTTGATGTAACATATAATTTTGCACTTCTATGATTATATTATCAAACTTTGTGGGACCGGTGAATAGTGGGCTCCATATAATAGCATTTTACCTAATCAATAACCATTTTTATCGTTACAATTAATACAATAATAATAACATACCCAATATTATCTCACACTGTGCGATCTGGGGAGAATAGTGTGTACGTACACCTTACCTTTACCTTGTGAGGATAGAGAGGCTGTTTCCAATAGACCCTTGGCTCATGAAAGCATAAGCACCACATTAATGAAAATATACACAAGAAGGGACAATACAAAAAATAATATAAAAGCAGAATAAAAACAACAAGATAGTAAGGTGATCAACAATGAAAGAGAACAACGGTTAGTCATAAAAACCTACTACCAACAGAAAGCAAAACTGCGTGTCAATACTGCTGTTATGAACACTCCAGACTACCTGATCTACTACCCTAATCCTCGATCTCCATATCTTCCTATCAAGGGTTATGTCCCCAGTCAGCTGAAGTTGCGCCATGTCTTGCCTAATGACCTCTCCCCACCTCTTCTTTGGCCTACCTCTACCTCTCCGTAGGCCCTCCATTGTCAACCTCTCACACCTCCTCACAGGAGTGTCTGTGCTTCTCCTCTTCACATGACCAAATCACCTAAGCCGCGCTTCCCGTATCTTGTCCTCAATAGGAGCCACACCCACCTTGTCACGAATAACCTCATTTATGATCATATCTAACCTGGTGTGCCCGCACATCCATCTCAATATCCTCATCTCTGCTACCTTCATCTTCTGGACATGAGTGATCTTGACTGGCCAACACTCAGCCCCATACAACATCGTTGGTCTAACCATCACTTTGTAGAAATTATCCTTAAGTTTCGGTGGCACCTTCTTGTCACACAAAATACCGGAAGCGAGTCTCTATTTCATCTATCCTGCCCCAATACGATGTGTGACATCTTCATCAATCTCCCCCCCCCCTGAATAATAGACCCAAGGTACTTAAAACTTCCTCTCCTAGGGATGATCTGCGAGTCCAGCCTCACCTTCCCTTCCCCTGCTTGAGTCTCGCCACTGAACTTACACTCCAAGTATTCTATCTTGGTCCTACTCAACTTGAAACTTTAGATTCCAGGGTCTGCATCCCTACCTCTAATTGCGCGTTGACATTGTCTCGCGTCTTGTCAATCAATGCAATCTCATCTGCAAATAGCATGCACCATGACACCTCTCCTTGGATGTGGCGCGTCAGTACGTCCATCGCCAGAGCAAATAAAAAAGGGTTGAGTGCCGGCCACTTATGCAACCCCATCATAACCGGAAAATGGTTCGAGTCCCAACCCACCATCCTCACTCGGGTCTTTACTTCATCATACATGTCCTTAATCAATCTAATTTAAGCAACATGTACACCTCTAACCTCCAAACATCTCCACAAAACCTCCATCGGAACTTTATCATATACCTTTTCTAAGTCGATGAACACCAAATGCAAGTCCTTCTTTCTCTTCCTAAACTGCTCCATCAATCTCCTAACAAGGTGAATGGCTTCTGTTGTCGAACGCCCCCGGCATAAACCCAAATCGGTTCTCGGAAATAGACACACTTCTTCTCACCCTTAGCTATACCACTCTCTCCCAGACTTTCATAGTACGGCTAAGCAGCTTGAAATCCCGATAACTATTGCAATTTTAGATATCACCCTTGTTCTTGTATACAGGAATCATCGTGCTCCACCTCTACTCTTCGGGCATCTGCTTTGTTTTAAAAATGACATTAAATAACTTAGTGAGCCACTCCAAGCTTGCATTGCCGCACTCTTCCAATACTCCACCGAGATTTCATCCGGCCCGGTCGCTTTACCCCTGCTCATCTTACGCATAATCCCCTCAACTCCATCAACTCTAATCTGCCTACAATACCCAAAGTCACAACGACTCCCGGAGAGTTCCAAATCACCCGGTATAATTCTCTTGACCCCCTCATCGTTCAAGAGACTATGGAAGTAGGTCTGCCATCTCCGACGGATAAGCCCCTCATCCAACAAAAATCTACCTTCTTCGTCCTTGATGCACTTTACTTGATCCAAGTTATGCGCATTCCTTTCTCGCGCCTTGGCTAACCTGAACAACCTCTTATCCCTACCTCGGCCCTCGAGTTCCTCATACAAATGACTAAAAGTTGCAGTCTTGGCCACCATAACTGCTAGCTTTGCCTCTTTCTTAGCCAACTTATAATGCTCCCTATATGCCCTCTTCTCCTCCTCGTTTTCATATACGATGCTTTCTTGGTTTCCACTTTTCCTTGCATCTCTCCATTCTACCACCAGTCTCCCTTGTGACTAGGGGTGTTCATGATTCAGTTTGGATCGATTTTTCCTCTAAAAAACAAACCAAGTAAGTCGGTTCTTCAACTATTGGAACCAAACCAAACCAAACCAATTAAGTCAATTTTTATCGATTCAGTTTTTGTCGGTTTTTGTCACTTTTTAGGGTTTTTCAGTTATTTATCAATTTTTTCTTAAATATGAGACATACACTACCAAACTCATATTCCAGCGACTATGTTTTTGACGTAACACTATCAAACCAATTGCTCTTTGAAAAATCTATCATTTACCAAGATATATTGATGATAATTGAATCAAATAATGATGAATAATTTAATTACTTGATTCAAAATCAATTATTTTTAACATGAAATAAATTCTTATACTTAGCAAAAAAAACTACCAATCAAACTAGAATGTAAAGACAAAGAATTAGATTATTATAATAGCAAAGAACTAGACTAAAAATACAAACGATTAATATGTACCATAAAATTTTGGAAACTTTATATAAAAAATATACATATACACACACACACAAACACACACACACACACACACACACACACACACACATATATATATATATATAGAGAGAGAGAGGTGTACTAATAAATTTAAATATCTACTTCTATAGTCGGTTTGGTTTGATTTATACCGGTTATTTTCTTTTTCAAACCAAAACCAAAACAAATTTAACCGGTTTTTAAAGTTTAAAACCAAAACCAAACCAAACCTAAGAAGTACGGTTTTTTGGGTTGGTTAGGTTTGATTTTCGATTTGGTTCGGTTTTTCGGGTTTTTATGAACACCCCTACTTGTGACCACCAGAGTAACCCTTTGAGACCCCTAATACCTCTCTCGCGGCTTTCCTAATGCACTGCGCACTCGTGGTCCACTTAGCGCTTGCGTCCCCACTACTCTTCCAAGCCCCCATAGTGACCAACTTGACCCCCAACTCCTGCGCTTTAGCTTCCGTCAAGGCTCCCCACTTTATCCTATGTTGGCTATTGATCTCGCCTAAGTCACACCTCATATTGGGGTTGTGAAGCGGTCGATTGCAATAATAATTACACAACTAGGAGTTGGGATCGAATCCACATGGAGCGTAGATGGGATTAAGTATATACTTGGACTAAGCGCGTAAAGTGTCGAAGTTGTACTTCCACAAACTTTGTTTTGATTCTACTTCTAAATTATTCTACGATTTGCAAATATAAAATACGAAACTAAAGAATAATATTTTTGTTGTTATTTTTCAAGTATGTAAAAGATCTAGGGTTGTGACTTTCACCTAGGTATTATCCTAACGGGTTGTGGGATTTAGAGTGAGTTTCATTGGTAGGGGTGTATTATAGCAATCAACATACGATTACCCACTCAATACCTCTCGGTAAGAGAGTGGTTTTGCCCAATTTGGCTTTCTCAAGTCTAAATGGGTAATGCACAAAACAATTGATAGATGCTCAAGTCGGGTTTTATTATCTCTAGATTCAACCTTTTAATTGGAACTATAAATCTCTTGAGTTCGTCCCAATTTATCGTTAGCCAAGTTTTCTAGACTTAGCCTCTCTTTCTCAATAAGAGACTAAGTCAAATAGGCATTAACTAATATTTAGAACTATTAATTCTACAATTATAAGAAAGAACTAGGCTAAATATTACATACCCAACCATAAAAAATCCCTAAACCAAACACCCATTAGGTACCCACACTAGGGTTAGGTCACAACCCTAGCTAGAAATTTGGATACTCATAGTGGGTGATGAAGAATATAAGGAAGAAAAGATGATTAAACTCATATTAAATGATAAAGATATGAAAATCCAATGTAAAGTCAACAAGATATGATAAAGTTTCCTAAAACATTAAAGTAAAACGGCTACAAACTTTCAGGTATTCAAAACTTGACCTAATTTCGTCAAAAAAAACTATTTATACACAGCTGAAATTTTTGGACAAAATTACCCTTTCAAAGAATCTGCGGCTGCACAATTCTGTGTGCGGTCCGCACTTTGCTGCAGCTCTTGACAGTAGTGATTTCTGCGGCCGCACAATTCTGAACTTCGGCCGCATTTCTTGAGCTCTTCGGACCGCACAATTCTGAGTGCGGCCACACATTTGATTTCTACGGCCGCACAATTATAGTACGGTCCGCACTTCTTGATAGTCTCACATTTCCAACTCTTTGAACCTTGACTTCTGCGGCCACACAATTATTATGTGGTCCTCACTTTGCATTACAGGACTGTTGAATTTTATTCACGTTCCGCGACCACAAACAGAATTCTGCGGTCCGCACTTTAGCCTTTTTGCTTGAGTTTTGTCCTTGTTCAAAAACACTCTTTCTTGAGTTGAATTTCATCATTTTGGCTCATTTTCCAATACTCCTGCAAGTAAGCATATTTCATCAGTTTTCCGGAATACCCTTAGACATTTTTGAACTAAAGCGAAAGTCAAAGGACACAAATATATAGTCAAAATCCCCACTTATCAACTCTCCCGAACTTAAGATTTTGCTTGTCCTCAATAAAATAAGGTAATTCCCACCTTCCCTAAGAAACGAGCTATTCCAGCTAAGCTAAGGTGAATCTAACACACATCAATTGGGACCAACAATTACCCACACACTCTTGAATTATCAACAAGGCAATGTTTTGAAGTTTCAATCACAAATAGCTTTAATGTGACACTTGAGCATCAATAGTTGACTTTAATCATAAAGGAAGTTCACTGTTTCATGTAGGTCACTGTGGATCCCAAACTCCTGCTCTTCTACTCTCCGTTAGCTCATCTCACTGAAGAATGTCGCACTCAATTCAATGATTTGTGAAAAGTTCGCTCATCACTCTCAAAAGACTTTCACAAGTACATCTCTAAGTACCATATGCTTGCTCCTCATGTAAATCACCACTAATGTAAGCTCACTCGACTTGGAATCGCGTAAGGCTTTTTCGGCATGTAATGAAGGCTTTTGTACTAAGATAGGAAATGTTGGAATAAAACGGGTTCATCTTTCCTTAAGCACTCCATTTTCTCTTTTTGGATCATGCTTTGTCGACACTTTGAGTATTTTCTTTTTCCTTAGGGGAACTAGAGAGACTTGACATTACTCTTTCCTAGTCATGATATTCATTTTCTCCTTCTTTGTTTTCTCCATGCTTTGCACTTTTGCTTTTCTTTGAATCCCTTCAACTCTTCAATTTATTCACTTTTTTTGTGTTTTTCTTTTGTTCTTTCTTTCTTGGACTCAAAAGGGTTGACTAGGGATAACCCTCCGAGTCAGCCCGCGCTTTTTCGAAGAATCCTGCACCCATGGGCATGGTTCAAGGAGAGCCTACAATCACTTCTCAAGCCAAGCAAAACTTAGAATTTTGCCTAGAAACACATTCGGGGCAAGTTCTAGACTATTCGCACTGGTACTTGGACTTGTAACAAAACATCTCGCCTCTCACACAACTGGATTATTAAAGAGGATAGAGCCGAGTGCCCACAACAACTATATTCAAGATTGAATATCACTAATGGTTCAACTAAACCACTCGATGATTGCCTAAGTTAACACAAGAGTCACAAGGTAACTTATCTAGAGTCATTTCTTTCCAAGAACTTATTTTTAACTGTGTATTTAAGTGTGTTGGTACCAAGTGAATCATTCTTGACCCTTTTATTCATTATTATTACTGTTTTTACCTAAATATAAAAAAATGAACTCAATCTTTTAAGAAGGTTGTCACGCCATCCGTCGTTGGAAAGAGTCGTCCGGTTCACACAAAAACCACCTTTGGAAAGAACCGTGACATTAAGAAAACTAAAGGCTCATCGATCCCTTAAACATAAAAATAAGCTACCAAATCAACAAGAAGCTATTAAAGTAAATAAGAAGCTAAACTACTAAGAAACAAAATAAAAAATCTATGAAGTAACTACTGAAAGAAAAAATGAATATGCAAGCCGAGAATGGGAAAGAGAATATATACATCAATAGAGAGGGAGGAATATATAGATAATGAAAAATAAAATAAAGATAAAAAAAGAGCGGATGGACATTGGCAAATATTCGGGGTATAAGTCCCGCCTTTTGCATGCACAAGATTATTTTGGAGGAGGATGTCAAACCCTCTGTTGAACATCAAAAAAGGCTAAATGAAGCAATGTAAGAGGTGGTCAAAACGGAGATCATAAAGTGGTTGGATGTCGGGGTTGTTTATCCCATTTTCGATAGCTCGTGGACTCTCCGCTGCAATGTGTCCCAAATAAAGGGGGCATGATTATGGTCACCAATGACAAGAACGAGTTAATTCGTACAAGAATAGTGACTGGGTGGAGAGTGTGTATGGACTACCGCAAGCTCAAAAAGGTCACAAGGAAAGATCATTTCCCACTTCCCTTATTTGATCAAATGCTTGATAGGTTGGTCGGCCGTGCTTTCTATTGTTTTCTTGATGGATATTCTGGCTACAGTCAAATTCTTATTGCTCTAGAGGACCAAGATAAGACTACTTTCACATGTCCCTATGGTACTTTTGCATTCTCACGGATGCCATTTGGGTTATGCATTGCACCGACGACTTTTCAATGGTGTATGATGGCTATCTTCACCGACATGGTGAAGGATTTTCTTGACATCTTAATGGATGACTTTTCCGTGGTCGGTAATTCCTTTGATGATTGCTTGAAAATTTTGGATAATTTCTTCGCAATATGTGAGGAGACAAACTTTGTATTGAATTTGGAGAAATGTCACTTCATGGTCGAGAAAGGCATTATCCTTGGCCACAAAATTTCAAAGCATGATACTGAGGTCGACAAGGCCAAAATAGAGGTGATTTTTAAACTCCAACCCCCTACATCCGTGAAGGGAGTGAGGAGCTTCTTGGGTCATGCGGGGTTCTATCGTTGTTTCATCAAGGATTTTTTCAAAGTGGTGAACCCCTTGCGTAAGATTTTGGAGAAAGACGCCAAATTCCATTTCAACGAGGATTGCATGAAGGCATTCGAATTGCTCGAGTTCAAATTGAATATTACTCCCATTATCACCGCACCGTATTGGAGCTTGCCTTTTTGGATCAAGTGTGACGCAAGTGACGTGGCGATCGGAGCAGTTTTGGGGCAACGTATCAACAAAATCTTCCATCCGGTCTACTATGCTAGTAAGACAATGAACGATGCCCGAGTCAATTACACGATGACCAAAAAATATATCCTTGCAATTGTACTTGCTATGGAGAAGTTCTACCCGTACTTGATGGGTACAAAGGTGATTTTCCACACCGATCATGCGGCTTTCAGTACTTATGAGCAAAAAAGATTCAGAGATGAGGTTAATGCGGTGTGTGCTTTTATTTCAAGAGTTCGATCTAGAAATCTAAGACCGCAAAGACAGTAAAAACCAAGTGGCAGACCACTTGTCTCGCTTGGAGGAGGAGGGGAGGCCATATGACAGCCTTGATATTAATGACTCCTTCCCCAACGAGCAACTTCTAGACATTTCAATGACTGAGATGCCATGGTTTGCCGACTTAGCAAATTATCTTGTGAGTGGTATTGTACCGAATGAGTTCTATTCAAACCAAAGGAAGAAGATCAAACGGGATTTCCTTGACTATTATTGGGATGAACCATATCTCTTCCGGATTTGTACTGATGGTGTGATTCGATGATGTGTGCCGGAGGAAGAACAAGTGGAAATTCTTGAGGCTTGCCACTCTTCACCATATGGTGGTCACCATGGTGGAGCAATAACGGCGGCAAAAGTATTGAGTTGTGGTCTCTATTGGCCTACTCTCTATAAGGACGCTAGTGATGTTGTCAAGCATTGTGATGAATGCCAAAGGGCCAGTGGGATTTCTAATAAAAATGAGATGCCCCTCATCACCATCTTGGAAATTGACATTTTTTATGTATGGGGCATTGATTTCATGGGACCGTTCGTAAGCTCTTGTGAGAACACCTACATTTTGGTAGTTGTGGACTATGTGTCAAAGTGGGTTGAAGCCGTTGTGCTACCCAAAAATGAAGCTCGAAGTGTGGTGGCATTTTAGAAAAAGAACATCTTTACAAGATTTGGTACTCCAAGGGCCATTATAAGTGATGGGGGATCGCATTTTTGCAACAAAGCTTTTGGTGCCTTACTCACCAAGTATGGTGTCACTCACAAAGTCTCGACCCCCTATCACCCTCAAGCAAGCAAACAAGTGGAAGTCTCCAACCGGGAAATCAAGAGTATTTTGTCAAAGACAGCGAATGCCAACCAGACGGATTGGTCGAAAAAACTTGATGATGCTCTATGGGCTTATAGGACGGATTACAAAATACCGATTGGGATGTCTCCATACCGGTTGGTATTCGGGAAAGCTTGTCACCTTCCGGTAGAACTTGAGAACAAGGCTATGTGGGCATTGAAGAAGCTTAACCTTGAGTGGGATGTCGCCGCCAACTTAAGGGTGGCACAATTGAATGAGCTTGATGTATTCCAGTACCATGCATATACAAGTTCTTCCTTATACAAGGAGAAGATAAAGTACCTCCATGACAAGTACATTCGGAACAAGGAGTTCAAAGAAGGTGATCTTGTGTTATTGTTCAATTCCTTGTTACAGATGTTTCCGGGAAAGTTGAAGTCTAAGTGGAGTGGTCCGTTTGAGGTTGTGAATGTGACACCCTTTGGTGCATTAGACTTGAAGAATAAAAATTATGAAGTGTTAAGAGTCAATGGTCACCCGGTGAAGCATTATCTTGGAAAAGTTGATGATGGCCATGTCGTGGCATTAATTCATTTCAAGTTATTGATGGTAATCTGCGTCGTGTCGCGGCGTTAAATCAGGTGCTTCTTGGGAGGCAACCCATGTTTATTTTTATTCTTCTTTTTGTTCTTTTAGATAGGTTTTGTTTTGTGCTAACTGGTTTTGAAGTGAATTGCAGGAATGAGTGTGCTTTGCAGGAACTGTGCTCGAAAAAATGGCTAAGTGTTGAAAAAGTGCGGGCCGCACAATCTTGCATGCCACAGCAGAAAGGATTATGCGGCCGCACAATTCTTTGTGCGACCGCACAACTAGAGACCCAAAAATGCAAAATCTCTGAAGTTTGAAATTGTAGAGAAAATGGCCAATCTGCGGCCGCACTTGGAATTATGCGATCTGCAAAAATATCTGCGGCTACACCCAATTTTGTGCGGACCGCGGATCTTGAAAGGGACCAGGTAAAGAGTGCCACAAAATTGTGCGACCGCACTCAACTGCTAAGTTTGATCTAATTTGTTCATCCTATAAATAGGCCCTCCTCACACTGTTCCAAACTTTATGCACTTTGAACTCTTGACACTGAAGCAAGCACAATGCACAAAAATTGTTTCAAACATCACAGTCCCTTCATCATCCTAGATTCTCCCCTGCATCCTTTATCGCTGATATGTTCATTTCATGTTTAGATTTATCAAATTTTCTTAGTTTTTTTTCTTAATTAGTATAGTTATTTTTAGGCCTAAATGTCAGATGATTCATTATGTGTGCTTAAAATTTTATGGGTAACTTCATATATGCTCATTGGGGGTTGGGTAAATCATGTATCATGTCTATATTGCAAATACCATGTTCAAATTGTGCTAAAATTGCTAAAACCTAAGTTCAGTGTCGTGTGATTTTTAATTGTGCGGTCTCACATGAAATTGTGTGGTCCCAGGATCCTTAGTTAGGGAAAATATGTACATTAAATGTGCGGACCACACTCAAAATTGTGCGGTCCACAGAAAATGAACTGCGGTCGCAGATTCAAACTTCAGAGAACTGGTACCACTGGTCCTGGAATTGTGCGGCCGCACTCACAATTGTGCGGTACGCACAAGACATCTATAGCCTTCTTCTGAACTTTAACTAACTCAAGTTGCTTTGTATTGCAGACAATGGTTCGATCAAGAGGTCGTGGTAATACTTCTAAAGGGAGGGGTGAACCCTCCCGAGGCCGTGACAGGGGTACTCAGCCACTTGCAGTGCAGAAAGCAATATCAAAGAAGCCAACCATAGGGAGAGGTAGGGCCACAGAGCCCTCAGAATCAAGTTCTTATATCCCGTCTAGGGAAGCTTCTGAGGGCCACTCAATGGAGGAACAACCTGAGGGCCAATCTCAACCACAACAGTTCCCTGGGAGATACAATCCGCAATGAACCCTCCACCTCAGCAAGTTCTTTTGAGGGTTCGGATGAAGGCATCCAGGGTTCAGAACCCTCCTCTGTACACAGTTTCGTTGCACCAGTCGCAGTGGATGATGATGATGACATTCCGGATGATGGTAGAAGGGGTGATACAAGAGTGGTCGTCCTAGAGAGTTCGAAAAAAAAGGAGGCCTGGGAAGACAGATTTGTGAGCCTAACAGGATTCACCAAATTTAGAGAGTGGTGGACCCATAGATCTCTCACACTTGAGCGATAATTTCTATTGAAGTATTTGGATAGATTCAATCCAAATGTGGCTAAACAGTTGAGGGAGCGAAAGGGGTGGACATAGTTCACTCAGAGTGTTATGGATGCCAAAGAGCATTTAGTACGGGAGTTCTATGCCAATGTGGCACATATCAAGAAGGGTACTAAAGTGACCCAGGTGAGAAACTTGAAGGTTCGATTTGATAAAAGCACTTTGAACACCTACTTGGGGTTGAGGAGGTGGAGCCAGTTCAGTACTTGGAAAAGTTTTCAATGGGTGATGCAACTCGCCCTTGGTTAGCAGAGAACTTGGCAGCCCCAGGACCACCACCATCGTGGATCATAGCGGGGGTCCCCATTGCACGATCTAAACTCAACTTTGAAGCAAAAGTGTGGCAAACATTTTTGTGCAGCCGAATAGACCCGAGCCAAAATGAGAACAATCTTCCAATCCCCCGAGCAATCTTGGTGGCATATATTATGGTCGGGTACCCAATAAATGTGGGTGCCATAATGTCGGCTAACATGTTAGTAGTTGTCAGACAGGGTGAGATCTCCTACCCGTATCCCAACACCCTCACGGAGTATCTCACATATGTAGGGGTGGAGCCGAGGAGCTTTGATACGAAGGTTCGAGCTAAGAAGTCATTCTCCTGGTATTCCTTGAAGGAAACAAGGAACCCGAAGCTCAAGGGTAAGTCAACAACTACCGTAGGCCAGTCTGATGATCCATCGGTGGTGGTTTCATATTCAGCTGATATGCCTTCTATAACTTACATACCTTTCACATCAGTTGATCCTTCCACCGAGACAGCTGACATTCCACCACCTCCATCTTCTAGACCATCAGCATCAGTATTAGTGCCTTCCTCCTCCTCATATCCATTTACTGCGCTGCAAGTCTCCCAGACATTGGCGAGTCTCAACAACTGGATGCAAGCAACTACTACAAAGATGTCTGACATATCCAGTGTTGTTGCAGCACAGTCTTCTACCCTAGCAGTACCACAGGTTCCTCCGTCAATAAAGGAAACATTGAAGAAGATCTTGGACAATCAGAAGACCATCATGGATACATTGGTGGCACATGGGGGAGCTATTTAGGAGTTGGTTAAACATGTGAAGAAGATGAGGAAATCACAGGCCTCAAGAAAATCAGTGGACAAATTGAGAAAAGATGTGACCAAGATAGCAACAGTTGGTGATCTTCCATTTGACTTACTGATGGAGACAGATCCATCAGTACCATCAGCACCAGCGGCACCTGCTGGCCAGTCTGACGAGCCAGACATTGTTGCTCACACTGCTGAAGAGGTGCTACAGATGTTCACCAACCCCATTACTCCCCGAGCAAAGGATAATGAGATCCAGTTGGAGGAGGCTGAGGTTGGTGATGCTGCCATGCATACTGAGACCACATAGAGAGTTCTCTTTACTTTCTCCCCTTCCTTATTTTGATTTTTGTTAAGCATTGAGGACAATGCTTATTCTTATTCAAGGAGGTGGTCTATTTTGATTTGATATGACATTGTCCTATAATAACTATAATACTAGCTTTCTTCCTCTTTTGTAGCACTGCCAAATTAGAGTTTATCTGCACGTTAGTCAAACAAGAGAAAAGAATAACCGGTAAAGTAGAACAAGGGCCTAGGAATTCATACCTGAGATGTGGAGGCAATGGATTTAACTTTGTCCAAAGCGGGAAGCTCCTCGATTGAGGGCTTTATTGGAGGAGTTTTCTGATTTTCAAGATCCAAGGACAATTTTCCAAGGACAATTTTCGGGGTTCATAAGTGTAAGACCCCATTCCTTGCAATGCATTCACACATTCTACATAGCCATCCCTCTCATCATCTTCATCAAGGTTAAGAAAAACGGCTTCCAAATTATCATCAATATTCATTGTGGCACTCGCATCATCAATAATCACATCGGTCACCAAGTCCACAAACAAAGAAACATCATTGCTATTCGGTTTCCTCATATATTTGCACACATGGAAAACCACCTTTCTCATCACCCACCCAGAAGGTGAGCTCACCAGCTTCCACATCAACAAGTATGTTCCCCGTAGCAAGGAAAGGTCTACCTAAAATAATAGGCACCTCATAGTCCACTTCACATTCAAGAATCAAAATGTCTGTCGGGAGGATGAACTTATCAACACGGACCAACACGTCATCAATAATACCCAATGGTCTTCATAGTACGATCCACCATTTGTAGCCTCATAGAAGTGGGTCTTGGTTTCCCAATCCCCAAAACTTTGAAAATCGAGTAGGGCATCAAGTTGATACTCTCCCCTAGATCAGAAAGAGCTTTGGCAAAGTCGGTGCTTCCAATAGTGCAAGGGATTGTGAAAGCACCGGGATCTTCCTATTTTGAATCCATTGAGTGCACAATCGCACTCACTTGATGTGTCATTTTTATAGTCTCATAATTCATAGACCTCTTCTTTATCACCAAATCCTTCATGAACTTTACATATCCGGGCATTTTCTCCAAAGCCTCAACCAATGTAACATTAATAGATAAGCTCTTCATCATGTCAATGAACTTTTTGAATTGGTTCTCGCCATTTTTCTTGTCAATCCTTTGAGGGAGAGGAGGAGGCCTTGGAATTGGTGCCTTAGCCTTTGGCACTGCCGGTTCTGGTATGTCAACAATGTGTTCCCTAGACGGGTTCACTTCTTCTTGAGTCTTCTACATATTTTCATCAATATCAATTCTCACTTCGTCATTTTCTTGTACCACATTGTTTGGAATATCATATTCTTGAAGCAATTGTTCATCATCCACACTTCTTCTTTGACTTGAGGTGGTAGCATCCCCACCTTTTCCACTCCTTGTAGTCATGGACATAGCATGTCCCGTGTTGTTCCCCTCCTTCGGGCTCACCAACGTGTCACTTGGTAGTGCCCCTTTAGGACGAGTGTTCAAAGCTTGCGAGATTTGCCCCAATTGAACTTCTAAATTGCGAATTGAAGTGTTGTGAGAGGCTAGTTGAGCATCGGAGTCGGCATTCTTCTCCATCATTTGTTTGAATATGTTCTCAAAACTCGCCCCATCTCATTGTTGGAAGGGCTAGGACCATGGGAAGGATAAGGAGGCGGGTTGCTTGGTTGTTGATACATCGGGGGCCTTTGAAATACCGACCCCTAATTCCCCTTGGTTATTTTTCCAACCCCCTTGGTTGTTGCCTCCCCAATATCCTTGATTATTTCCACTCCAATACCCTTGGTTGTTTTGACCATTCCAATTACCTTAATTATTTTGATTGTTCCAATTACCTTGGTTGTTACCACCACTCCAATTGTCTTGGTTGTTTAAGTTCAAATTTCCTTGATTACCTTGAGATCGCCATTGTTGTTGATTCGGACCTTGAGAGTTGTTTCTTTTCCCTTGGAAGTTGTTCACTTATTGCAATTCCTCCTCTTGTTCATTGTAGGATTTATCATGGTCAAACCCACTATCTTCTTGCACATATTGTTCCACACGGTTTTGCACTTGTTGGCACTTTTGCCTTCGCTTGTTCACCATCATATTTACACCTTTCATTGCATTTACCTGATTAGGAACTTGAACTTGTTGAAGTTGAGCTTTGGTTAATTGATTCATTGTGGTGGTCAACTCGGCAATTGCTTGCCCATGGTCATGCAATTCTTTATGTAGGTGAATCACATTTGGATCACCTTGAGGAACATTTGCTCTACTTTTCTATGCCGATGAAGTATCCTCCATTTCATCCAAGATCTCACAAGCTTCGGCATATAGAGTTGTCATGAAATTTTCACCGGCAAGTTAGTTGACCACGCATTGATTGGTAGTATTGATCCACCTATAGAAAGTTTGTTGAATCATAGCCTCCGTCATATCATTGTTTGGGCAATCTTTCACCATAGTTAGGTACCTCTCCCATATCTCATGAAAAGTCTCATTAGGTTCTTGTTTGAATGATAGAAACTCGTCTCTAAGAGTAGCCATATGCCCAAGAGAAAAGAACTTAGCAATGAATTTCTCTGCCAATTCATCCCATGTACGGATAGAATGGTTTGACAATCTTTCTAACCAATCCAAGGCTTTCCCCCGTAGAGAAAAAGGAAATAGCCTCAACCTTAGAGTATCCTCGGAGACATTGGTCTGTTTACTGCCCCAGCAAGTGTCCACAAACCCTTCAAGTGTTTATATGCATTTTGACTCAGACCCTCAGTGAAGAATCCCTGTTGCTCTAGCAATGTGAGCATAACATTAGTGATTTGGAAGTTTCCCGCCCTAATACGGGGCAGGACTATAGAACTTGAATATCCTTCATTTGGCAACACTTGGTGTGGAGCCGCTCTTGGTGAAAGTGGGGGAGGAACAAGAACATTGTCTTGAGGCGGACGACCTCATCTATTTGCTTGAGGTTCAAGAGGAGCCTCTTCAACTTGGTCATCCTCCCGTCATCCCCCAATGGTAAGTTACCGAGAGGATCATTATTGTTGAGAGCCATTTTTGTACCTACAATTGTTTCACCAAAAAGATTAGTAACACGGAAGGAAAGGAAGACAAGTCACACACAAAACCAAATATATAGCTAAATCCGTTTTTAGCTCCCCCGCAACGGCACCAAAAATTGATCTCGCCCAAATCACACCTCAGATTCGGGCTGTGAAGCAGTCGATTGCAATAATAATAATACAACTAAGAGTCGGGATCGAATCCACATAGAGCGTAGATGGGATTAGGTATATACTTGGACTAAGCGCGTAAAGTGTCTAAGTTTCACTTCCAAAAATATTGTTTTGATTCTACTTCTAAATTATGCTACGATTTGCGAATATAAAATACGAAACTAGGGAATAATATTTTTGTTGTTGTTTTTCAAGTATGTAAAACATCTAGGGCTGTGACTTCCACCTAGATGTTTTCCTAACGAGTTGTGGGATTTAGAGCGAGTTTCGTTGGTCGGGGGTGTATTAGCTTTCAACACACGATTACCCACTCAATACCTCTCGGTAAGAGAGTGATTTTGCCCAATTTGGCTTTCTCAAGTCCAAATGGGTAATGCACAAAGCAATTGATAGATGCTCAACTCGGGTTTTACTATATCTTGATTCAACCCTTTAATTGGGACTATCAATCTCTTGAGTTCATCCCAATTTCTTGTTAGCCAAGTTTTCCTTGACTTAGCCTCTCTTTCTCAAGAAGAGACTAAGTCGAATAGGCATGAACTAATGTTTGCAACTATTACTTCTATAATTATAAGCAAGAACTAGGCTAAATATTACACACCCAACCATAAACAATCCCTAAATAAAATACTCATTAGGTACCCACACTAGGGTTAGGTCACAACCCTAGCTAGAAATTTAGCTACTCATAGTGGGTGATAAAGAACATAAGGAAGAAAAGATGGTTAAATTCATATTAAATGATAAAGAGATGAAAATCCAATGTAAAACAAGATATGATAAAGTTTCGTAAAAGAGTAAAGAAAAACGGTTACAAACTTTCAGGTATTCAAAACTTGACCTAATTTCGTCAAAAGAGACTATTTATACATAGCTGAAATTTTCGGAAAAAATTGCCCTTTCGGAGGTTCTGCGGCCGCACAATTCTGTGTGCGGTCCGCACTTTGCTGCAGCTCTTGACAGGAGTGGTTTCTGCAGCCGCATAATTCTGAACTGGGTCCGCACTTCTTGAGTTCTGCGAACCGCACAATTCTGAGTGCGGCCGCACATTTGATTTATGCGGCTGCACAATTATAGTGTTGTTCGCACTTCTTGATGGTCTCAGATTTCCATCTCTCAGGACCTTGACTTCTGTGGCTGCACAATTATTGTGCGGTCCGCACTTTGCATTACAGGACTGTTGAATTTTCTTTACGTTCTGCGGCCGCAGACAAAATTCTGTGGTCCGCACTTTAGCCTTTTTGCTTGAGTTTTGTCCTTATTCAAAAACACTCCTTCTTGAGTTGAATTTCATCACTTTTGCTCATTTTCCAATACTTTTGCAAGTAAGCATATTACATCAATATTTGGGATTACCTTTAAACATTTTTTAACTAAAACGAAAGTCAAAGGACGCAAATAAGTAATCAAAATCCCCACTTATCAGCTATACATCGCCCTCTTTCTCCTCTTCCTCGTGATCTCAAGGTCCCTGACCAGGATCCTATGAAGGGTTGAGAGGTTCTCACTCGGGATGACCTTGCAATCCGTACAAAGACCTCTGTCGACCTTCCTCTAGAGTAAATAATCAATCTTAGTCTCGGCCACGAACTCCGGAAGGTGACCAAGTGCTCCCTCTTCTTCGGGAAACTCGAGTTTGTTATCACCAAATCAAATGCTCTAGCAAAGTCCAGTAGAGACGCTCCTCCTCCGTTTCTATCTCCAAAACCAAAGCCACAATGCACATCATCATATCCCTCAGATGTCGCTCCTATGATGCCGTTGAAATCTCCTCCTATGAAAAGCTTCTCGGTATGTGGGATACCACGCACCATCTCATCCAAATCCTCCCAGAAACACCTCTTGACTTCCTCATTCAAGCCTGATTGGGGTGCGTATGCCTTGATTATGTTCCAATACCCCACTCTCGGCTATATTAATATTCCTTTTCTCGAGAATATTCGCTGACTCTACAGATTTTCCAATCAAAGTTCCTCTGTTCCAAGACCCCACTCTCGGCCTAGTAGCTCCCTTAGCCCTCTTACCCCTTTATTCCCCACACCCTCTCCCCCGCGCTGGCACCCCCGAGGACAAGACCTTACCCTACTATCGTTCACCAAAGCCACTATAATCTAGGAGTCACTACGCAAGCACTATCCTGAAAGCAAGCGACAAAAATAAAATGAATTACCAAAATATAATCTACTACTAAAGGTGGAAAAACAGGTGAAGAAAATAAAATAAAGGAGCTAACGGGAACTATAATCTACAACTAAAGGTCGGAAAAGCAGGTGAAGAAATAACACAAAGGAACTAAAGGAACTATAATCTACAACTAAAGGATAGAAAAATAGGTGAAAAAATACAATACAAGAGCTAAAGGGGCTATAGTCCACCACTATAGATCACAAAGAAATGTGCAAAACTAGAACAGAACCACTAGGGGATATTTGAAATAAAGATTCAAAATAAAGATGTAAAGAAGTAGATAAAAATATAAACAAGTAGGCAAAGCTATCACTAAAGTAAATATACAGAGAGAATTCCCAAGATAACGCCTCATATTCCCAAAAGTAAACATATCGCTCAAATCGGTGGAAAAAGCAATTATCAACAAAAATTCTAAAGCTAAGGTTGATACAAATCAAGTAAAGGCAGTATTTCAACTAAACATGTTGCACATCTTTCAAATAAGAATTTAAGACACGTAGAGATGCGAAATTAGACTAAACGGGATGACTATACATGCTGGTATAACTCAATTAAGATGTAACAGGTTACTACTCAGTGAAAAATTAGATTTTACAACAATTAGCCCATGTACGCACTCGTCACCTCGCGTACACGGCGCTCACATATAGCAGAAGTATCACAACAGTACCAAATCCTAAGAGGATTTTCCCCACACAAGGTTAGGCAAGCCGCTTACCTCAAACCAAGCTCAATCAATCAATAAGAGTGCCCTTTCCTAGATTTTCCGACTCTGAATGGCCCAAATCTAGCCAAAAGCAGTTACATACCATAAATATAACTACGAAACTAATCTAATTAATAAAATCAAGACATTAGCAAGAAATTAGAAATTCGCCCCAAAAAGACAACCCTGGCCCACATCTCAAAATCGTGTAAAAGTAACAAAATACGAACGTCCATTCAACCTCGAGTTCAGTCGTACCAAAATTACTCGAATCTGATGTCAAAATCTCAATCAAAATCCAAAATTTGGTTGGAGAACTTTTTCATTTTTTCCAATTTTCTCAACCCAATTCCGAATTTAAAGGATGGAATTAATGATAGATTAGTGGGATATAGCCAAAAACAAGTGAAGAATCATTACCCGATCGATACCTCTGAAAATCCCTCAAAATTATGTCCAAATCCGAGCTATCTATCTCAAGTTATGATAAAAATGGCTAAACCCTCATTTTGAAATATAAACCGTTGCCCAGGCATTTCCTTCTTCGTGAACGCAGAAAACCCCTCGCGTTAGCGAAGTACAAAATTGCTTCAGTACAAATTTCTTCATCACGAACGCGATGGCCCACTCGCTAACACAGATCTCACGCTGACCCTACCCGAACGCGAGACACTCATCGCGAATGCATAGGCAAATTGTCTGGAGACTCAGTAAACCATTTATCTCTACGCGAACGCGAGACCCTCATCGCGAATGCGTAGACCTAACCCCTCAGAGCTTCACGAACACGGGACCCTCATCACGAACGCGAATCATAAATCCTCTCTTGCCTCCAGCTTTCCTTCGCGAACGCAGTACTCCAATCACGAACGTCAAAGAAGGAAACCAGCAACTGAACACCAGATTTTTCAGCAACTCCTACAATTCCAAAACTAGCCCGTTAACCATATGGAATCCACCCGAGGCCCTCGGTACCTCATCCCAAACATACCAACAAGTCCTAAACATTATATGAACTTAGTCAAGACTTCAAATGACATCAAAAAATGCTAAAAACATGAACCGCACACTCATTCAAACTTAAAGAACTTTGAAACTCCAAACATCTACAACTGATGCTGAAACCTATCAAATCATGTCTAATTGACCTAAAATTTTTCACACAAGTCATAGTTGACATTACATACCTACTCCAGCTTTCGAAATCAGAATCCGACCCCGATATAAAAAAGTCCACTTCCTATAAAACTTCCCAAAAATTCAACTTTCGCAATTTCAAGCCTGATTCACCTACAGATTTCCAATTTGCAATTCACAATCCGGACACACTCCTAAGTACAAAATCACCCAACGGAGCTAACGAAACTGATGAAACTCCATTTCGGATCCATCTTCACACGGTTCCAACTACGGTCAAAATCGTAGAACTTAAGCTTCCGTTTTAGGGATTAAGTGTCCCAAATCACTCCGAAACCACAAACAAAACCCCCCGACAAGTCACATAAGTAGAAAAAGATACGGGGGAATCAGTAAATAGGGAATCGAGGCTAATACTCTCAAAATGATCGGCCGATTCATTACATCCTCCCCCTCTTAAAATAATCGTTCATCCTCTAATGAGTATAGAGACATACCTGAAGTGGTGAAAAGATGAGGATAACGGCTGCGCATATCATGCTCAATCTCCCAAGTCGCCTCCTCGACCGGCTGACCCCTCCACTGAACCTTCACGGAAGTAATGTTCTTTGATCTCAGCTTTCGAAGCCACCAGCTCCTCAACATAAGATAAATTATTGTCCAACCGGACTGAGCTAAAATCCAACACTTGAGACGGATCTCCGTGATACTTCCGGAGCATAGGGTGGGAGGCAAGGCAAGATCATAAGCAACTTCCCCAACATGTCGCAACACCTCGAATGGGATAATAAACCTTATGCTCAACTTGCCCTTCTTTCCGAACCTCATAACACCCTTCATGGGTGACACCCGTAGAAGGACTTGCTCTCCAACCAAGAATGCAACATCACGAACCTTTCGATCCGCATAACTTTTTTGTCTGTACTAGGTTGTGCGAAGTCGATCCTGAATCACCTTAAGCTTCTCTAGAGCATCATGAATCAAGTCTGTACCCAATAACGTAGCCTCACCCGTATCAAACCAACCCACTGGAGACCGACATCGTCTACCATACAGAGCCTCATACGGTGCCATCTGAATGATTGACTGATAACTATTGTTGTAGGCAAACTATGCAAGTGGAAAGAACTGATCCCAAGAACCTCCAAACACCATCACACACGCACGGAGCATATCCTCTAGTATCTGAATAGTGCGCTCAGACTGTCCGTCCATATGAGGGTGAAATATTATGCTCAACTCAACCTGAGAACCTAACTCTTGTTGTATGACCCTCCAGAACCATGATGTGAACTGCGTACCCCAGTCAGAGATGATAGATACATGTACGCCATGAAGCCTGACGATCTCGCTGATATAAACTCGAGCCAGCTGCTCGGAAGAATAGGTAGTCATCACAAGAATGAAATGAGATGAATTGGTCAGCCTATCCACAATAACCCAAACTGCATCAAACTTCCACTGAGTCCATGGAAGCCCAAAAAAGAAAACCATAGTGATCCGCTCCCATTTTCACTCTGGAATCTCTAACTTCTAAAGCAATCCACCTGGTTGTTGATGCCCATACTTCACCTGCTAACTATTTAGACACCAAGATACACATTCCGCTATGTCCTTATTCATTCTCCTCCACCAATAATGTTGTCTCAAGACCTGATACATCTTCGTGGTACCCAGATGAATGGAGTACCGCGAACTGTGAGCCTCTTGGAGAATCAACTCACACAAACCATCTATATTGGGCACACATAGCCTGCCCTGCATCCTTAATGCACCATCATCTCCAATAGTGACCTCCTTAGCATCACCGTGTTGAACCATGTCCCTAAGGACAAGAAAATGGGGGGTCATCATACTGACGCTCCCTGATACGATCATAAATAGAAGACCGAGAGACCATACAAGACAACACTCGGCTCGGCTCAGAAATATTCAATCTAACAAACTGATTGGCTAAGGCCTGAACATCCAACGCCAATGGCGTCTATGTTGCTGGTAGATATACTAAGATTCCCAAACTCTCCGCCTGGTGACTCAGGTCATCAGCCACCACATTGGCCTTCCTGGGATAATACAAAATGGTAATAAAATAATCCTTAAGCAGCTCCAACCACCTTCGCTGACGCAAGATAAAATCATTCTGTTTGAACAGATGCTGCAAACTCCGGTGATCAGCGTAGATCTCACAAAGGACAACATATAAATAGTGCTGCCAAATCTTCAAGGCATGAACAATGGTTGCTAACTCAAGATCGTGGATAGGATAGTTCTTTCATGTACCTTCAGATGTCTGTATGCGTAGGCAATCACCCTGCGGTCCTACATCAACACCGCACCGAGACCAATCAGCGACGCATCATAATATACATTATAAGACCCCGAACCCGTAGGCATGACCAATATTGGGGCTGTAGTCAAAGCTGTCTTGAGCTTCTGAAAGATCCCCTCACACTCCTCTATCCACCTGAATGGAGCACCCTTCTGGATCAGCCTGGTCATAGGTGCTGCAATAGATAAGAAACCCTCTACAAATCGATGGTAATACCCCGCCAAATCAAGAAAACTCTGGATCTCCATAGTTGAGACTGGTCTAGGCCAACTCTGCACTGCTTCTACTTTGATCCCCTCACTTGACACTACATGACCCAAAAATGCCACTGAATCTAGCCAGAACTCACAGTTTGAGAATTTTGCATATAACTTCTCTTCTCTCAAGGTTTGAAGTACAGTCCTCAGGTGTTGCTCATGATACTCCCGACTCCGGGAGTACACTAGAATGTCGTCAATAAACACAATGGTGAAAGATTCAAGATAGGGCTGAAATAAACTGTGCATCAAGTGCATAAATGTTGTTGGGGGTGTTGGTAAGCCCAAATGACATCACAAGGAACTCGTAGTGACCATACCGAGTCTTGAAAGCAATCTTCAGGATATCTGGATCCTGAATTTTTAATTGATGATAGCATGAATGTAATTCAATCTTGGTAAACACTCTGGAACCCTGTAACTGATCAAATGAGTCATCAATACGAGGCAATGGTTACCTGTTCTTCACTCTATTTTTGTTCAATTGGCGATAATCAATGCACATATGCATAGAACCATCCTTCTTCTTCATAAACAAGACCGGAGCACCCCAAGGTGACACAATGGACCGAACGAAGCCCTTATCGATCAAGTCATGTAACTGCTCCTTCAACTCAGGAAGAGCCATACGATATAGAAGAATAGAGATGGCTTGAGTGCCTGGCAACAAATCAATACCGAAGTCAATATCTCTACCGGGCGGCATGCCTAGAATATCAGCTGGAAATACATCTGGATAATCCCTCACTACTGTGACTGACTCAATTGTAGGGGTATCAATATTGACATCTCTTACATAAGCTAGATATGCATCACACCCCTTCTCAACCATTCGTTAAGATTTAAGAAATGAAATAACTCTACTAGGAGTATACTCTAAGGTACCTCTCCACTCTAATCACAGAATCTTAGCTTAGCCAGCGTCACGGTCTTGGCGTGACAATCTAGAATAGCATAATGGGGAGACAACCAGTCCTTGCCAAAATAACATCAAAATCTACCATACTGATCAATAAGTAGGCTCTGGTCTCAAAACCACTAAGGACAACCAAACACAACCGATACACATGGTCCACAATAATAGAACCTCCCATAGGTGTAAACACATAAACAGGAGAACTCAAAGAATCACGGGCTACGCCCAAATACGGAGCAAAATAAGATAACAAGAATAAGTGAAGCCTGGATAAAATAAAATCGACGCATCTCTATGACAGACCGGAGCAATACCTGTAATAACAAAGTTTAAGAAACTGCCTCTATGCAAAAAGGAAAAACATAATATCTGGCCTAGCCTCCCCCTCTAGGGCGACCTCTACCTGCCCGACCTCCACGTCGAGCTGGCTGAGCAGGTGGAGTGGTAGATGGTGCTGTAATCATAGCCTGAGGACCCGGTGGAGCACGCGGTGCCTAAGAAGTCTGTGAAGGTGCACCCCTCCTAAGTCTGGGGCAATCACTCACCACATGGCGAGTGTCTCCACACTCAAAACAAGCTCTCAGAGGGCGTGGCTACTGTGGTTGGCTCGGGCCAGGTCTGCTGGACTGACCGCTGAAAGCACCCTGTGTAGGAGGTGCACTAGATACTGGCAATGCATAAAAAGGCTCCTGGGCCTAGAAGGGGCCAGAATACCACTGGCGGTTGGAAGTGCTGAATGAACGGGGTGATTCACACAGCCCCTAACATGACGAGTTGCCGCTGGGGAAAGAGTACCACTAAAAGTGCCAGACTCTCGAGACCTCTTGGCCTCCCTCTCCTCTCTCTCCTGAGAAAGCATACCCTCCAATCTCCTAGCAATACCCACAACCTGCTGATATGCAACATCCATCTCCAAATCCCGGGCCATGCTAAGCCGGATACTGGGGTTGAGCCCCTTGATGAACTGACAGACCCTCTCTCGAGTTGTGGCAACCAAGGTTGGTGCATGTCTGTCCAAATCACTGAAGCGAACTGCATACTTTGACACGATCATAGAACCCTGGCGCAACTGCTTAAACTCTACGCGCCATGTGTCTCTGCGACTCTGGGAAACATACTCCCTCAAGAACATATACGAGAACTAAGTCCATGTAAGTGAAGTTGCTTCAGTTGGACTACCCAACTCATATGCACGCCACTACTGATAGGCTGCTCCTCTAAGCTGGAATGTAGTAAAAGAAACCCCACTCGACTCCGCTACACCCATAGTACAAATGATACAATGACAATCCCATGAAAACCCAAGGATTCCTCTGACGCCAATCCACTAAAGGTAGGAGGGGGTACTTCTTGTACCTCTCAAGCCTGAGTTGCTCCGCCTCAGAAAATGCTGCCCTAACCTCGGGCTGAACTGGAGCTACCAGCTGCATCGATGTAATCTCTGGAACCTGGTCGACCTGAACCAACTGCTCTGGGGTACGGGCGGCAGGAGTCTATTCTCCTCCCCCAGCCTGAGATGTGGCAGGAGCAAGTGGAATCAATCCAGCTTGAGCTAAGGTGCTGAACATGCTCAGTAACTGGTCTAGAGTCTCCTGGAGGGTTGGAGCTACAACAGGTACCTCAGGTGCCTACCCTCCAGCTGGAGCTACCGGGGGATCCTCTATAGCAGCTCGTGCGGGTGCTCTGGCTGAACCACGTGGACGTCCTCGGCCTCTACCCCGCCCCCCTCTCGCGGCTCTAGCAGGGTGCGTGGGTGCCTGGTCATCAGATCCGCACACCATCTGTGAGAGAATAGAAGACAGAAGTTTAGAATTTCAAAGTCAACAATCTTGCACGACAAGGAATCAAAGAAATGTAATTTTCCTAATAGTTCCATAGCCTCTCGAAGATAAGTATGGACGTCTCCATACCGGTCCACGAGACTCTAATAAACCTGTTTGTGACTCATGACACCTATGAACCTAGAGCTCTTATACCAACTTATCATAACACAATTCTCCCTCCGTAAGATGTCGTGATGACACCTAGTCTCTACGACTAGGTAAGCCCAACAATTTGCGGAATAATCAAAAAATGGAAGCAAAATTTAACAACTAAACTACAACAGATAATTAAATAACTGATAAGATGCCGCTCGACATGTACAATAACCAACACTCGAGTATAAACAGTATTTTCCGAAAATACGGTAGTCATAAGTCACAAGCTATAGAAGAAGAGCTAAGTATCTCTATACACCAGAGTCTAAGAAAGTGCTGAAAGGTAAACGACATATGAGGGAATAGAGGGGGACTCTGAGGTCTACGGACGCGGGAAGATATACCTTGAAGTCTCCACAATCTCACTGCTCTCTGATATCGAGGATGATAAGAAGTACCTGGATCTACACACAATACATATGCAGAAGAGTATCATGAGTACACCATAACGATATCCAGTAAGTGCCAAGCCTAACCTCGGTCCAGTAGTGACGAGGTCAGGTTCGTGCCCTACTGGATATAATAATAAGACAGAAGACATAATAACATGAAGAAGGACTGAGAATTTAACAGAAATAACTCACAGAGAGTTAACAACACGGCACAATAAGATAAACAACAGGGGCGATCTCGAGATATCGTCTCATAGTCCCAAAAGTAAATACTCAATAGGGGATTCCTTGAGATACAGTCTCGTAGTCCCAAAAGTAAATATGCAAGGAGATATCTCGAGGTACCGCCTCGTAGTCTCAAAAGTAAATGGGCAGGGGAATCTCTCGAGGTACCGCCTCGTAGTCCCAAAAGTAAATATTCAGAGAGATCTCCCGAGATACCGCCTCATAGTCCCAAAAGTAAACACACAACTCAAATTGGTGGAAAAAGTAATTAACAACAAAAATTCTACAGCTAAGGTTGATACAAATCAAGTAAAGGCAGGATTTCAACTAAACATGCTGCACAGATTTCAAATAAGCATTTAAGAAACGTAGAAATGCCAAATTAGAATAAACGGGATAACTACACATGCTGGTATAACTAAATTAAGATGTAATAGGTTACTACTCAGTGAAAAATAGGATTTTACAACAATTAGCACGTGTACGTACTCGTCACCTCGCGTAAGCGGCGCTCACATATTACAGAAGTATCACAATAGTACCAAATCCTAAGGGGATTTTTCCCACACAAGGTTAGGCAAGCCACTTACCTCGAACCAAGCTCAATCAATCAATAAGAATGTCTTTTCCTCGATTTTCCGACTCCAAATTGCTCAAATCTAGCCACAAGATATTACATACTATAAATATAACTATAAGAAACTAATCTAATTAATGAAATCAAGACTTTAGCAAGAAATTATAATTCGCCCCAAAAGGTCGACCCAAGCCCCCGTCTCGAATTGGTTAAAAGTCACAAAATACGAACACCCATTCAATTACGAGTTCACTCGTACCAAAATTACTCAAATCTGATATCAAAATCTCAATCAAACCCAAAAATTTGGTTGAATAACTTTTCCCATTTTTTCTTTATATTTTCTCAAACCAAATCCGAAATTAAAGGATGGAATTAATGATAGATTAGTAGGATATAACCAAAAACAAGTGAAGAATCATTACCCGATCGATACATCTGAATATCCCTCAAAATTTTGTGCAAATCCGAGCTCTTTTTCTCAAGTTATGATAAAAATGGCTAAACCCTCGTTTTGAAATATAAATTGCTGCCCAGGCATTTCCTTTTTCGCGAACGCGGAAAACCCCTAGCATTCGCAAAGCACAAAATTGCTTCAGTCCAAATTTCTTCATCGCGAACGCGATGGCCTAGCCGTGAACGCGGAGCTCATGCAGCTTGACCCTACGCGAACGTGGGACATTCATCGCGAATGCGTAGGCAAATTGTCTAGAGACTCAGTAGACCGGTTATCTCTACGCGAACGCGAGACCCTCATTGCGAACACGTAGACTTAACCCCTCAGAGCTTCGCGAATGCGGACCCTCATCATGAACGCGAAGCACAAATCCTCTCCTGTCTCTAGCTCCCCTTCGCGAACGCGGTACTCCCATCACGAATGTGAAGAAGGAAACCAACAACTAAACATCAAATTTTTCAGCAACTCATACAAGTCCAAAACTAGTCCGTTAACATTCTGAAATCCACCTGAGGCCCCCGGGAACTCAACCAAACATACCAACAAATCTTAAAACATCATACGAACTTAGTCGAGCTCATATCACATCAAACGATGCTAAAAACACGAATCACATCCTCATTCAAACTTATTGAACTTTGAAACTTCAAACTTTTACAACTGATGCCGAAACCTATCAAATCACGTCCGATTGACCTCAAATTTTTTATACAAGTCATAATTGACATTGTAGACCTATCCAGCTTCCAGAATCGAAATCCGACCCCGATATCAAAAAGTCCACTTCTGGTCAAACATCCCAAAAATTCAACTTTCACCATTGCAAGCCTAATTCAGCTACAGACTTCCAATTCACAATCCGGACACGCTCCTAAGTCCAAAATCACCCAACAAAGCTAACGGAATTGACAAAAACTCCATTCCGAAGCCGTCTTCACACAGTTCTAACTACGGTCAAAATCCTATAACTTAAGCTTCCGTTTAGGGACTAAGTGTCCCAAATCACTCCCAAACCATAAATAAAACACCGCGACAAGTCACATAAGCAGAAAAAGATACGGGAAAAGTAATAAATAAAAAATCGGGGATCATACTCTCAAAATGATCGTTCATATCGTTACAATAATTACAATTTAACTATTATAACTTTTTCAAATTCCTTAAGACCTGTGTATAGTGGGGCTAACAAATTGAGTTGTGAATTCCAAGAATAAACTTACCTTATCAACAACCACTTTACCATTAAAATTAAGTAACAAAAGTATACATAAAAATATATCTTATATTTATTGATTTGACGTAACGTATAACGTCACGACTTTTTAAAATTCTTGGTGGGAGCAACAAATTGAGTTGTGGGTCCCATATAATGATACACTTTACCGGATCAAAACCACTTTTATCATTATAATTAACTAATACATATGTCATGTATTTATTAGTTTGACAAAAACGTATAACTTTTTAAACAATATTGATATATTTCATGATGGAAGACAACAAATTGAGTTACGAGTTTATTGGTTCCACATAATGGTATATTTTATTGGTTCAAAATAAGTTTTACTATATTTTTAAGTAATAAAAATATATAAAAAGACATATCATGTATTTATTAATTTAGTAACGCATAACTTCTTGACTTCGTCAAATTCATTGAACATGTGCATAGTGGAAGACAACAATTTGAGTAGTGGGTCTTATTTAATGGGACCTTACCTATCAACAACCACTTGTATAGGATTCTCTTTTTAGTTTCATCTGTTTCATTTTATATGATATTAATACTATATAAAAGGTTTATTTCTCTCATATTTGGTTCAAAATTTTTAATTGTTTTTAATTGTAAAAAAAATGAATTTTATGTCTTCATGTAAGTTTGAAAATGGAAGCTATTAATTTTATTATTTTAAAACAGAGAAGTAAGAAATCGATTTAGAATTCACGTTACACAATTAGAATTGTTGTCCTTTATTATTATTCGGGCTTCGGCCATTCTTTTTGAATTCATGAAATACAAAATTTTGAATTGCCTACTTTGTTAAACAATAGTATGTTGAAAATAAAATATTCTTGAAATATTATTAGTTTAAGACTTATATATTGTTTAACCAAAAAAATAGTATTTGAAGTAAGGGAAAAATTAAACTGAAACAATAAGGAAATAAAAAATCTTAATAATGATTGCAGCTTTCTTCCGGAAGGAAATAATGATTCTTCTAGCAACAAAGAATAGTAAGAGTCTTGTAATTGACAATATGACTCAGTAGAACTCTTGTAATTATTTGTAATTATTTGCCTTGTTTAACTCTTGTCCGTTACTATTATTTATTATATTAATTGCCGTTACATAATTGATTTATAACGATTGAGATAATGGTAGTAAATCACATATCATCTGGGATTTAATTGATTTTTTCCTTATTCACAATAATTAATAATATTAATTATGAGTCTCGTGATTGTTCTATTGTGATCAACATCGAGGCTAACAAGCACGGTGTTCCCACTAATAATCCTGAGGGTGTTGCTTTTGTCTTCTAAATGCATATATTCTTCTTTTTCGCTTCAACTCTCCCATGACACCTATAGTTGTGGCATAGATCCACGTGGCAAGTTTATTTTCCACTAATATAAATATGTTACACTTTTATCATTTCAAAGAGGAAACTGATATTTGCTGTTAAGCCTACATATGTTAAAAGTAACTTTAGCTATAATGTCAATTTTGCTTCAGATTTTTCGTCGAATCAAAGTTAAAGAAGTTATTTACATTACTTTTGTCATTATAAAAAAATTTGATTGTACATATACATGTCGCAAAAACTTATGGTTAATCTTTCATTTTCGAAGAAATTGACAATCAAGTTATCATGATTTTCTCTTTGATGAACATTGCCTACTTCGTTTAAAAGTTTTTGGGTTTTTTTCACTTTTACCTCGTCATAAACTATTTACATTCGATAATCGAAAAAATATATAAAATTTATATAATTTTTATTTATACAAAAAATATATATTTTTCGACTATTATTTTGAGAGCGACTGTACAATATAATTTTCCAAGCTTTTTTGGTCTATAAAAAATGATGACTTTTCAGAAATCACTATTATTTAGTGGCTATTAATTTTATATAGCTAACATATACATAGTTACTTCCTATAACTACTATTCAGTTATTAAGGTAGTATATTCGTTATATTCACGCTACAATATCCATGAATACAGTAGCAAAAATCGCCTAAAACGGGGGAGTCTAGTTGTACGCGACTGTATTCAGATGTATTCGCGCCATGTATTTGTCACGACCCGAATTCCCAACCGCCGGGACCGTGATGACGCCTAACATCGCACTCGCTAGGCAAGCCAACATTAGAATTTAGCTAACCATTTTCTTTTACGATTAATTGAATACAAGTAAACAGTTTAAAACGGGTGATCATAATTGAAGAATTAAATAAATTCTGCTTAACCATGAACTATTACCAGAACTATCAATACCACCCAGAACTGGTGTCACAACCCACGAACATTCTATGAGTATCTACAAGTATGGTTCTGAAAGAAAATTACATCTGTCTCGAAAGAAAATAAAACAGAAATGTAGAACATAGGAGGGGACGCCAGGACCTGCGGATGTCTACAGGACTACCTTGGGTCTCTTGGACGAATGCCTGCAACCGACCTCTCGATCAGCCACAATTAGCTCCAAAATCTGCACAGAAAGTGCAGAGTGCAGTATCAGTACAACCGAACCCATGTACTGGTAAGTGTCGAGCCTAACCTCGACGAGGTAGTGACGAGGCTACCACAGAGCGTTTATAATATAACCTGTATACAGTTTATAATAAAGCAAAACGGAAGTACGAAATGAAACGGAACAATAACTTGCAGTAAATAAATACGGAACCCAGTTATCTTTCTAGTACTCAGCTATAACCAATCCTTAAGGGAGTTTCAATGCTACAGAATAAAATCACAGTAGAAGCAGAATACATAAACAACAAAATAATGCGGCGCGCATCCTTGTCCCACCATATAATCAGTAACAACATGAACATTCACCCTTATTACTCTTGTTGCAGCGTGCAACCCGGTCCCACCAGTCCACCCTTATTACTCCTCAATATATCACCCTTATTCCTCATGTTGCGGCGTGCAACCCGATCCCACCTGTCTACCCTCATTACTCCTTGTTGCGGCGCGCAACCCGATCCCACCAGACAATCACCAGTCACACAATAAGAACAAGTATTTCACAATTTAGATCAAAACCCTCCACAACATTTGTGCCTCAAACCAATGCAAACGGAAATCTAGACAATTATGAAACCTCATCAATTAATGCTACACAGTGAGCCCAATCAAAAATGTACCATGAAAAAACGGTAAACCAATCTTAAACTAATTATGTAGTACCATGAACTACAGAACAATGTATACCTTCAATAAAGAGAATAACATCTAATAAGAAGCAATTAAACATGGAAGCACCAATGAGCATGTAGAAGTTAAGCCAGGAAAACAATATATATTAGGAACGGGGAAGGGAACATGCTAAACAGATAGTTTGGCGGCGCATAGGTACTCGTCACCTCAACTATACGCCACACACATGAACTTTCACATAGTAATTAAGTTGTGATGACCCAAAAGGTTATTTTGTGTAAATTTAGCAAAAATTATGTTCTGAGACCCTGAAAGCCTCGGTTAATCTCACCTCGATATGCGTTCACAACCCGAGCGTGTAGCCGAGAAGTCTTTATGCGGAAATGTGTTGAACAGTTGAATTTATGATAATTAATGGAATAAAGTTGACTTTGGTCAATATTTTTGGTAAACAGACCCGGAACCGTGATTTGACAGTCCCGGAGGGTCCGTAGGAAAATATGGGACCTAGGCGTATGCCCGGAATCGAATTCCAAGGTCCTAAGTACGAGAAATGAATGTTTAAAGAAAATTATTTTCTGAAAATAAGAAAGACTTTCGAAAATGAACTTTGATGTGAAATATGTGTTACCGAGTCCGTATATTGGTTCCGGGGCCTGGAATAGGTTCGATAGGGGTTATGTGAGTTATTTGTAAAATTTGGTAAGAAGTGGACTTGGTTTGACGTGTTTCAGATCAAAATCGGGGAATTTAGAAGTTTATGAAGTTTGAGAAAATTCTATAGATTTTGGAGTTTAATTCATTGTTTTTTATGTTATTTTGATGGTTATATTACTCGAATAAGTTCGTAGGATGATTTTGAAGTCATGTGTATATTTGATTTTGAGCCCCGAGGGCTCGGGTGAGTTTCGGGTAGGTGTCGGGGTGCAAAAGAGTTAGAAAAATCTGATGTTCTGTTGTTTCCCGATGTTCTGTGATTTACTCTCCGCGATCGCGGTGTAACTCACGCGATCGCGATGTGTTTATGGCTGGGGGTTGGGAAATTACCCTACACGAACGCAGGTTCTGGGTTGCGATCGTGGAGCTTGGGGGCAGTACTCTATGCGATCATGAAGGGCCACACACGAACGCGTAGTGCAAATGCGGGCTGGGGGCTGGGTGCTA
The DNA here is from genome assembly GCA_005239525.1 of Nicotiana knightiana. Classification (NCBI taxonomy): domain Eukaryota; kingdom Viridiplantae; phylum Streptophyta; class Magnoliopsida; order Solanales; family Solanaceae; genus Nicotiana; species Nicotiana knightiana. The sequence goes on along the minus strand of ML426641.1, from coordinate 93,990 downwards.
TTTTGCTCACTGCGAACGCGACGCGATAGTCTGTGTTGGTACACTCGACGATCACAATTCCTTCTTTTGTGATGGCGATGGTCTAGATCCAGTACCCCGCGCGATCGCATGTGACATGTTGCGATCACGTAGGGCATTTTTGCCCAGGTATTTAAATGCTCAAAATAGAATACCCATTACGGGATTTTCATATTTTCACCATCTCCTTCTTCTCCAAGCCCCATAGCCGATTTCCAAGCTGCAATTCCTCCATAACTACTTAGGTAAGTGATCTTAACTCTAGTTTCTTCCATTTTTCTTCATTAATCACTAAATTCTAGGCCTAAAAACATGTAATCAAGGGTAGAAATTAGGGGTTTTGGGTAGAGTTAGGGCTTTTGGAAATTTTGGGAATTCAACCTCATTTTGGGGTCGGATTTCAAAACAAATTATGTATTTGGGTTCGTGAGGGAATGGGTGATCGGGTTTTGGCCCGGTTTTGGCCCGAACCTCGAGTTTGGACCAAGCGGGCCCGGGGACGAATTTTGGTATTTTTGGAAGAATTATGGGAAATGTATAAATAGGCTTTGGGATTGAGTTATTTAATTATTATTGATGTTATTAAATCAATTATGTCTAGATATTATCATTTCGGAGTCGGATTCAAGAGGAAAGGCCGTGATTGAGGCTTGACTTGCATTCTTGGAGCCGAGGTAAGTGTTTGGCCTAACCTTAGCTTGAGGGAATAGGTATAGAGTCTTATTTGCTATGTGTAATTCATGTCTAATGTATAGGTTAGGTGACGGGTACCTATATGTTGTGGTCAAGCATGCCCGTATGTCGATTTTGATGAGTTGTTTAATCNGTACCTATATGTTGTGGTCAAGCATGCCCGTGAGTCGATTTTGATGAGTTGTTTAATGTTCTTTGATATTCTCCGTGTTGTGAATTATTGGGAACCTTGAAAGTGGTACCTTGAGGTCACTTCATAATGTAGAAAGTTATTGACTATGTGGTCGGTTGAGGATTTTTACTGTTGACATTATACCTCTGAGTGAGATTGGTTATAGCTGAGTCCCTTGCCGGGAAAGTAGAATTTTGTTGATTATTTCTGAACATTTGAAATGTCGTATTGTTAAACTTTCATATCAATTGTTGCTTTTACACTCACCATGCACGAGGGAACATTCCGTGCCGAGTGATTATTATTTATGCACGAGGGAACATTCCGTGCCATTGATTATTATTTATGCACAAAGGAACATTCTGTGCCGATGATTATTATTTATGCACGAAGGAACATTCCGTGCCGATTGATTATTATTTATGCGCGAGGGGACATTCCGTGCTGATTGATTATTATTTATGCGCGAAGGTACATTCCTTGCCGTGTTTATGATATATATATGCACGAGGGGACATTTTGTGCCGTGATTGTGATGTTTTATGCACGAGGGGACATTCCGTGCCATTTTTATGTTGTTTATGCACGAGGGGACATTCCGTGCCATATTTTATATTGTTATGCACGAGGGGACATGCCGTGCCGTTTCTTTTCACTGTTCAATTCGTGTTGTCAATCCCCGTTATTATTTTCAGATATTTTAGACTGTTGTTTCGTTTCCGTCATTTCAGTATTTGCTATCTTTTATCCCCAGCATGTTCTTCCCCGTAATTGTATTCTTTTTTATTTTTCTGCTATACCAATAAACTGCACAGGTACAATTTGTTGTCGTGAGCCTCGTCACTACTTTGTCGAGGTTCGGCTCGGCACTTACTCAGTACATGGGGTCGGTTGTACTGATGCTACACCTGCACTTCTTTATGTTGTGCAGATTACGCAGCCGGACCCAGTGGACATCGCTAGTGGGAGTGTCCTTCAGTCCATTCCAGACGACACCGAGGTAGTTCTGCATGGCGTTCGTGGATCTCGGCGTCCCTGTCTATCTTTCATTCTGTCATTTATGTGTTTTCTAGACAGATACATCACTTTATTTTCAAACTATTGTTTTTAGTCAAATCTTAGACTGGTTCGTGAGGTTGTGACTCCACTTCTAGGTTGTACTTAAAGGGATTTCTGGGTTATTAGCTATTGTTATTTACAATTATGTTAATGCTTCCGCACAGGGAAGTTCCTTCCAGTTACTTAGAGGGAGGATCTTTGGAGGTATTTTGAGCGTCTCCAGTAGGGATCTATGTCTGTCACTCAGTACGAGACCAGGTTCATCACTCTAGCTCGGCATGCCATTATGATACTCCCCACTGATCATGAGAGAGTGAGGAGGTTTATTGAGGGTTTGGCTCAGCCCATCAGGCTTCAGATGGCCAAGGAGTCAGGTACTGATATTTCGTTCTAGGATGCGGCCAATGTGGCCCGGAGGATTGAGATGATTATGTCACAGGGTGGTGGTCTGGGGGCTGACAAGAGGCCCCATCACTTCGGTCATTTCAGTGGAGCCTCATCTGGGGGCAGGGATTCTTCAGGCAGAGGTCATCCTCCCAGACCCTATCAGTCGGCACTTCAGGTAGCTCACAGTGCACCGCCAGCTCCTATTGGTGCACCACCAACACCTATCAGTACACCGCTGCTTCAGAGTTTCCAGGGTGGTTATCAGAGTCGATAGGGCCAGTTCCACAGTCAGCAGCCACATCAGCAGAGGCCTTGTTATACTTGCAGTGGATTAGGGCATATATCTAGGTTTTTCCCCCGAGGTTCTGGTGGGTTTCAGTATCAGGGTTCCCGTGCCATGGTTCCCGCATCAGGCGCACCCCTACCCTCTCAGCTAGCTAGGGGGGCGGTCGGGGTGCCAGAGGTAGAGGTCAGTCTCATAGAGGTGGAGGACATGCCACGAGAGGTAGAGGTCAGGCCGCAGTAGGTCGACCCAGAGATGTTCAGGTTGGAGGGGCTCAGCCCCGGTGCTATGCTTTTCCTACCAGGTCTGATGCTGAGGCTTCTGATGCAGTTATTACAGGTACGATTTCAGTTTGCAGCCGAGAGGCTTCGATGTTATTTGATCCGGGTTCTACATTCTCCTATGTGTCTTCATATTTTTCCCTTATTTGAGTATGCCCTGTGATTCCTTGAGTATTGTTGTGCATGTGTCTACACCGGTGGGTGATTCTATAGTGGTAGATCGAGTCTACCGTGCTTTCTTAGTAGTCATTGGTGGTCTGGAGACTCATGTTGATCTTTTGCTTCTTGATATGGTTGACTTCGATGTTATATTGGGGATGGATTGGTTATCCCCCTATTATGCTATTCTGGACTGTCATGCCAAGGCAATGACCTTGGCCTTGCCTGGGGTGCCTCGTTTGGAGTGGAGGGGGACTCCTAGTCATTCTTCTGGTAGAGTCATTTCTTATATGAAGGCTCGGCGCATGGTCGAGAAGGTTTGTTTGGCCTATCTGGCCTATGTTCGTGATTCTAGCGCCAAGGTTCCTTCCCTGGAGTCTGCACCCGTGGTTTATGAGTTTCCAGAGGTATTCCCTGCTGACCTGCCGGGTATGCCGCCCGACAGGGATATTGATTTTTGTATTGAGTTAGCTCAAGGCACCCAGCCTATTTCTACTCCGAGCCAGAGTTGAAGGAGTTGAAAGATCAGTTGCAGGATTTGTTGGATAAAGGCTTCATTAGGCCTAGTGTTTCTCCTTGGGGTGCTCCAGTATTGTTTGTCAGGAAGAAAGATGGCTCAATGAGGATGTGTATTGACTACCGGCAGTTGAATAAGGTTACTATTAAGAACAAGTATCCTTTGTCGAAGATTGATGATTTATTTGGCCAGCTTCAGGGCGCTTCAGTGTTTTACAAGATTGACTTGAGATCTGGTTACCATCAGCTAAGGATTAGGGTGTCTGATGTCCCTAAGACAGCCTTTCGCACTCGTTATAGGCATTATGAGTTCTTGGTGATGTCATTTGGGCTGACCAATGCCCCCGCTGATTTCATGGAGTTGATGCACCGAGTGTTCAGGCCTTATTTGGACTCATTTGTGATTGTTTTCATTGATGATATTTTGATTTACTCTCGCAGTCGAGAGGAGCATGAGCAGCACCTTAGAGTCGTCCTTCAGACTTTGAGGGATAGTCAGTTGTATGCAAAATTTTCCAAGTGTGAGTTCTGGTTGAGTTCAGTTGCATTTCTAGGCCATGTGGTATCGTCAGAGGGTGTTCAGGTGGATCCTAAGAAGATTTCAGCAGAGATTGGCCTAGACCCACCTCAGCTACAAAGATCTGGAGTTTCTTGGGCTTAGCAGGTTATTATCGCCGGTTTGTGCAGGGCTTTTCATCCATTGCATCCCCGATGACCAGGTTGACTCAGAAGAGTGCTCAGTTCAGGTGGTCTGATGAGTGTGAGGCTAGCTTTCAGAAGCTCAAGATAGCCTTGACCACGGCACCAGTGTTAGTTTTGCCCACAGGTTCAGGATCGTATACCGTGTACTGTATGCTTCACGGGTTGGGCTTGGTGCAGTGTTGATGCAGGATGGCAAGGTTATAGCCTATGCTTCACGTTAGTTGAAGGTTCATGAGAAGATCTATCCAGTTCATGACTTGGAGTTAGCAGCTATAGTGCATGAATTGAATATTTGGAGGCATTATTTGTATGGTGTGCCATGTGAAGTGTTCACGGATCATAGGAGCTTACAGTATCTGTTCAAACAGAAGGAGTTGAACATGAGGCAGAGGAGATGGTTAGAGTTGTTGAAGGATTATGATATTACCATTCTTTATCATCCCGCGAAGGCCAATGTGGTGGCCGATGCTTTGAGCCGGAAGTCAGCCAGTATGGGTAGTCTTGCCTATTTATCAGTCGAAGAGCGACCTCTTGCTTTGGATGTTCAGGGTTTAGCCAACCGATTTGTGAGATTGGAGGTTTCTGAGACTGGCAGTGTTTTGGTCCATACCGTAGCCCGTTCTTCTTTGTATGACCGTATTCGGGCCAGGCAGTATGATGATCGCCATTTATGTATTCTTAGAGACAGAGTCAGGCACAGAGATGCCAAGCAGGTTACGGTTGATGTTGAGGGAGTTTTGAGGATGCAGGGTCGGATTTGTCTACCTGATGTGGATGGTATTTGTGAGTTGATACTTCAGGAGGCCCATATTTCCCGGTATTTCTATTCATCCGGGTACCGCAAAGATGTACCAGGACTTGCGGCAGCACTATTGGTGGCGGAGGATGAAGAAGGATATTGTAGCTTATGTAGCTTGGTGTTTGAACTGTCAGCAGGTTAAGTACGAGCACCAGAGACCCGATGGTTTGATGCAGCAGATTCAGCTTCCCGAGTGGAAGTGGGAGCGTATCACCATGGACTTTGTAGTTGGACTCCCACGGACTCAGAGGATGTTCGATGCAGTATGGGTCGTTGTGGATAGGCTGACCAAGTCAGCACACTTCATTCCAGTATCAGTTTCGTATTCAGCAGAGAAGTTGGCAAGGATCTATATGAGAGAGATTGTTAGACTGCATGGTGTGCCCATATCCATTATATCAGACCGAGGTACTCAGTTTACCTCCCATTTCTGGAGAGTATTTCAGCGAGAGTTGGGCACACAGATTGATTTGAGCACAGCATTTCATCCTCAGACGGACGGGCAGTCCGAGCGTACTATTCAGATTTTGGAGGATATGTTGCGAGCTTGTGTTATTGACTTTGGAGGTTCATGGGACCAGTTATTGCCTTTAGCTGAGTTTGCCTACAACAACACCTATCAGTCGATCATTCAGATGGCTTTGTATGAGGCATTGTATGGTAGACGGTGTCGGTCTCCAGTCGGATGGTTTGAGCCGGGAGAGGCTAGATTGTTGGGTTCTGAGTTATTCCAGGATGCCTTGGACAAGGTGAAGATCATTCAGGATAGGCTTCGTACAGCTCAGTCTAGGCAAAAGAGTTATGCGGATCGCAGAGTTCGAGATTTGGCATTTATGATAGGCGACCGGGTATTTCTTCGGGTGTCTCCCATGAAGGGCGTGATGAGATACGGAAAGAAGGGCAAGTTCAGCCCTAGGTACATTGGTCCATTTGAGATTCTGGACAAGGTAGGAGAGGTGGCCTACAGACTTGCATTTCCACCTAGTTTGTCAGCCGTGCATCCGGTATTTCACTTATCTATGCTCCGGAGGTATATTGCAGATCCATCTCATGTACTTGACTTCGGTGGTGTCCAGTTGGCCAAGGATTTGTCTTATGAGGAGGAGCCGGTAGCCATATTAGACCGGCAGGTGCGACAGTTGAGATCGAAGAGTTATCCTTTGGTTCGTGTTCAGTGGAGAGGTCAGCCTGTTGAGGCAGCTACTTGGGAGTCCGAGCCCGATATGCTGAGCTGTTATCCCCACCTTTTCCCCGATTCAAGTACTTTTCTATGTCCGTTCGAGGATGAACGGTTGTTTTAGAGGTGGAGATTGTGATGACCCAAAAGGTCATCTTGTGTAAATTTAGCAAAAATTGTGTTGTGAGGCCCCGAAAGCCTCCGTTAATCTCACCTCAATGTATGTGCACAGCCCGAGCGTGAACAGTTGAATTTATGATAATTAATGGAATAAATTTGACTTTGGTCAATATTTTTGGTAAACTGACTCGGACCCGTGATTTGAAGATCCTGGAGGGTCCGTAGGAAAATATGGGACCTGGGCGTATGCCCGGAATCGAATTCCGAGGTCCCAAGTCCGAGAAATGAATTTTTAAAGAAAATTATTTTCTGAAAATAAGAAAGACTTTTGAAAATGAACTTTGATGTGAAATCTGTGTTACCGAGCCCGTATATTAGTTCCGGAGCCCGGAACAGGTTCGATATGGGTTATATGAGTTATCTGTAAAATTTGGTAAGAAACGGAGTTGGTTTGACGTGTTTCGGATCAAAATCGGAGAATTTAGAGGTTTATGAAGTTTGAGAAAATTCTATAGATTTTGGAGTTTAATTCATTGTTTTTGATGTTATTTTGATGGTTATATTACTCGAATAAGTTCGTAGGACGATTTTGAAGTCGTGTGTATATTTGGTTTTGAGCCCCGAGGGCTCAGGTGAGTTTCGGGTAGGTGTCGGGGTGCAAAAGAGTTAGAAAAATATGATGTTCTGCTGTTTCCTAATGTTCTGTGATTTACTCTCCGCGATCGCGGTGTAACTCACGCGATCGCGATGTGTTTATGGCTGGGGGTTGAGAAATTACCCTACACGAACGCAGGGCCTGGGTTGTGATCACGGAGCCTGGGGGCAGTACTCTATGCGATCGCGAAGGAGCCTGGGGACTAGGTGCTATTTTGCTCACTGCGAATGTGACCTCTGTGTCGCGATCGCGATAGTCTGAGTTGGTATACTCTGCGATCGCAATTCCTTCTTTCACGATCGCGATGGTCTAGATCCAGTACCCTGCGCGATCGCATGTGACATGTCACGATCGCGTAGGGCATTTTTCCCCAGCTATTTAAATGCTCAAAACAGAATACCCATTACGGGATTTTCATTTTCACCATCTCCTTCTTCTCCGAGCCCCATAGCCGAGTTCCAAGATGCCCTTCCTCCATAACCACTTAGGTAAGTGATCTTAACTCTAGTTTCTTCCATTTTCCTTCACCAATCACTAAATTCTAGGCCTAGAAACATGGAATCAAGGGTAGAAATTGGGGTTTTTGGGTAGAGTTAGGGCTTTTGGAAATTTTGGGAATTCAACCTCATTTTGGGTCGGATTTCAAAACAAATTGTATATTCGGGTTCGTGGGGGAATGGGTGATCGGGTTTTGGTCCGAACCTCGAGTTTGGACCAAGCGAGCCAGGGGTCGAATTTTGGTATTTTTGAAAGAATTATGGGAAATGTATAAATAGGCTTTGGGATTGAGTTATTGAATTATTATTGATGTTTTAAGTCAATTATGTCTAGATATTATCGTTTCGGAGTAGGATTCAAGAGGAAAGGCCGTGATTGAGGCTTGCCTTGCATTCTTGGAGCCGAGGTAAGTGTTTGGCCTAACCTTAGCTTGAGGGAATATGTATAGAGTCTTATTTGCTATGTGTAATTCATGTCCAATGTATAGGTGAGGTGACGGGTACCTATATGTTGTTGTCAAGCATGTCCGTAAGTCGATTTTGATGAGTTGTTTAATGTTCTTTGATATTCTCCGTGTTGTGAATTATTGGGAACCTTGAAAGTGGTACCTTGAGGTCACTTCATGACGTAGAAAGTTATTGACTATGTGGTCGGTCGAGGATTTTTACTGTTGACATTATACCTCTGAGTGAGATTGGTTATAGCTGAGTCCCTTGCTGGGACAGTAGAATTTTGTTGATTATTTATGAACATTTAAAATGTCGTATTGTTAAACTTTCATATCAATTGTTGCTTTTACACTCACCATGCACGAGGGAACATTCCATGCCAATTGATTATTATTTATGCACGAGGGAATATTCCGTGCCGATGATTATTATTTATGCACGAAGGAACATTCCGTGCCGATTTATTATATTTATGCACGAAGGAACATTCCGTGCCGATTGATTATTATTTATGCACGATGGGACATTTCGTGCTGATTGATTGTTATTTTTGCGCGAGGGGACATTCCGTGCCGTGTTTATGATATATATATATATATATGCACGAGGGGACATTCCGTGCCATATTTTATATTGTTATGCACGAGGGGACATGCCGTACCGTTTCTTTTCACTGTTCAATTCATGTTGTCAATCCCCGTTATTATTTTCGGATATTTTAGACTGTTGTTTTGTTTCCGTCATTTCAGTATTTGCTATCTTTTATACCCAGCATGTTCTTCCCCGTAACTGTATTCTTGTTTATTTTCTGCTATACCAATAAACTGCACAGGTACAATTTGTTGTCGTGTCCTAGCCTCGTCACTATTTCGCCGAGGTTAGGCTCGGCACTTACTCAGTACATGGGGTCGGCTGTACTGATTCTACACTTGCACTTCTTTATGTTGTGCAGATTACGTAGTCGGACCCAGTGGACATCGCTAGTGGGAGTGTCCTTCAGTCCATTCCAGACGACACCGAGGTAGTTCCGCATGGCGTTCGTGGATCTCGGCGTCCCTGTCTATCTTTCATTCTGTCATTTATGTGTTTTCCAGAATGATACATCACTTTATTTTCAAACTGTTATTTTTAGTCAAATCTTAGACTAGTTCGTGAGGTTGTGACTCCACTTCTAGGTGTTACTTAAAGGGATTTCTGCGTTATTAGCTATTGTTATTTACAATTATGTTAATGCTTCCGCACTTTATTTCAATTATCTAGTCAGTGTTTGTTATTTTTACTTGTTAATAAATCAATTCAGTTAACACGTTGGCTTGCCTAGCGGGTGCAACGTTAAGCGCCATCACGGCCTAAAGGTGGGATTCCGGGTCGTGACATAAGTCGGGGATTCCTAATCCCTGAAGTCGAAGTTAGAACAAATACTTACCTCAATCCGACGGCCAACTCAACGCTAAATTATCACTTTTCCTCTATTTTCCACCTCCGAACCACTCGTATCTAGTCAATATCAACTTAATAACATCAATTATTGCTAAAGAAACCAATTCCAATGCATAATTATAAGTTTTCCAACATTTTTCCCAAAAAAGTCAAAAATCGACCACGGGGCTACTTGGTCAAAACCTGAAGTTCGGACCAAAACTCGATTACCCATTCACCCCCGAGCCCGGATATACAATTGGTTTTGGAATCCGACCTCAATTTGAGGTTTAAATCCCCAAATTTTGAAATTCCTAAGTTCTACCCAAAAATCCCCAAATTTCACTATGAAAACCCTAGATTCTAGGATGAAATCTTGTGAAAAGAAGTAAAAGATTGAAAGAAATGAGTTAAGAATCATTTACCTATGATTTGGGGAAGAACTAGCCTTTGGAGAATCGCCTCTTGAAGTTTAGGTTTTGAAAAATGGGAGAATGAATGAAAAGTACCGTCTAAGTCCAAAGTTATCAGTTGCAGATGTCGCATTTACGACCTGAGCTTAGCATTTGCGAAGCTCGCAAATGCGAGGAAGGTTATCGCAAATGCGAATGGCTCGCATTTCTGGTGTTGTCGTAAATGCGAAGTCCCAGTCGCAAATGCGAACAGTGAACTTCCGCAAATACGGCCTTTTCTTTCGCAATTGCGAAGTACCCAGTCCCCCTCCCATGCTCGCAAATACGAATATTCTTCGCAAATGCGAGGCTCGCATTTGCAAGCCAGACATCACATTTGCGAGATCTGCAGACTTGAACACACCAGCAAAAATTTTCTTAAGTCTAAATCACTCCGTAGCCTATCCAAAACTCACCCGAGCCCTCGGGGTTCCAAACCAAACATGCACACAAGTCTTAAAACATCATACGAACTTGCTCGTGCGATCAAATCGCCAAAATAATACCTAGAACTACGAATTTAGCACCAAATTGCATGAAATTTTCAAGATAGTTTCAAGACTTCTATATTCTCAACCCAAGGTCTGAATCATGTCAAATAAACTCCGTTTTTCACCAAATTTTACAGACATGACATAAATATCATATTAAACATGTACCGGGCTCCGGAATAAAAATACGGGCCCGATATTAACGATTTCAAACATAAATCACATACTTTAAAACCATAAATTTTTCTGAAATTCAATTTTAGTCAAAAATTCATTTCTCGCGCTATGGACCTCGGAATTCGATTCTGGGCATACGCCCAGGTCCCATATTTTATTATGGACCCACCGGGACCGTCGAAACACGGTTCCGGGTCCATTTGCTCAAAATGTTGACAAAGTCAACTAAAAATCATTTTAAATTTCCAAATATTATTATTTCTTCTATTTTTCATATAAATGCTTTTCGAAATTACACCCAGACTGTGCACGCAAATCGAGGAGGAAAATTATAATATTTTTAAGGCTGATAAGCTTGGAATAAAGTCCTAAAACACAAGATGACCCCTCGGTTCATCACAATCTCCACCTCTAAAACAAACGTTCGTCCTCGAACGGACATTAGAAAAGTACCTGAGCCGGTGAAAAGATGGGGATATATGCTCCACATATTGGACTCGGACTCCCAGGTAGCTTCCTCAACAGGCTGACCTCTCCACTGCACACGAACCGAAGGATAACTCTTCAACCTCAACTGACGAACCTGCCGGGCTAGAATGGCTACCGGCTTCTCCTCATAAGTCAAATCATTGTACAACTGGACAGAGCTGAAGTCCAACACGTGGGATAGGTCACCATGATACTTCCAGAGCATGGACACATGGAATACTGGGTGAACTAAGGATAAACCTGGAGGCAGTGCAAGTCTATAATCCACCTCTCCCACTCTATCGAGGATCTCAAAAGGTCCGATATATCTAGGGCTCAACTTTCCCTTCTTCCCAAATCTCATGACACCCTTCATGGGTGACACCCGAAGTAACACCCTCTCCCCGACCATGAATGCCACATCACGAACCTTACGGTCGACATAACTCTTTTGCCTAGACTGAGCTGTACAAAGGCGATCTTGAATAATCTTGACCTTGTTTAAGGCTCCTGTACTAAATCAGTATCCAAGAACCGTGCCTCCCCCGGCTCGAACCACCCAACTGGTGACCTATACCGTCTACCATATAATGCCTCATAGGGAGCCATCTGAATGCTCGACTGGTAGCTATTACTGTAGGCGAACTCTACAAGGGGCAAGAACTGATCCCAAGAACCTCCAAAGTCAATAACACAGGCGTGAAGCATATCCTCCAAGATTTGAATAGTACGCTCGGATTGTCCGTCCGTCATAGGATGAATGTTGTGCTCAACTCAACCCGCGTACCCAACTCATGTTGTACTTCCCTCCAGAAATGCAAAGTAAACTAGTGTACCTCGGTCAGAAATGATAGACACGGGCACATAGTGAAGATAGACGATCTCCTGAATATAAATCTCTGCTAACCGCTCCGAGGAATAAGAAACTGCAACAGGAATAAAATGCGCTGACTTAGTCAGCCTGTCCACAATAACCCAAATAGCGTCGAACTTCCTCTGAGTACGTGGGAGTCCAACAACAAAGTACATAGTGATACACTCCCACTTTCACTCAGGAATCTCCATCTGTTGAAGCAAAACACCGGGTCTCTGGTGCTCATACTTCACCTGCTGACAATTCAGGCACCGAACTACATAGGCAACTATATCCTTTTTCATCCTCCTCCATCAATAATGTTGCCGACGGTCCTGATATATCTTGGCGGCGCCCGGGTGAATAGAATACCGAGAATTGTGAGCCTCCTCAAGGATCAACTCACGAATCCCATCAACATTAGGCACACATACTCGACCATGCATCCTCAAAACACCGTCATCTCCAACTGTAACCTCCTTGGCACCACCGTGACGAACTGTGTCCCTAAGGACCATCAAGTGCGGGTCATCATACTACCATTCTCTGATACGCTCAAACAAGGAAGACCGAGCGACTGTGCAAGCTAGAATACAACTGGGCTCTAAAATGTCCAACCTCACAAACTGATTGGCCAAAGTCTGAATATCTGAAGCTAACGGCCTCTCACTGACTGGAATGAATGCAAGGTTGCCCATACTCACGGCTTTCCTGCTCAATGCATCGGTCACTACATTGGTCTTTACCAGATGATAAAATATGGTGACATCATAGTATTTCAATAACTCTAACCATCTCCTCTGCCTCAAATTGAGATCCTTTTGCTTGAACAAATACTTAAGGTTGCGATGATCCGTGAAAACCTCACACGGCACACCCTAAAGATAGTGCCTCCAAATATTCAACGCGTGAACAATGGCTGCTAACTCTAAGTCATGAACAGGGTAATTCTTCTCATGAACCTTCAACTACTGAGACGCATATGCAATCACCCTGCCCTCCTGCATCAATACTGCTAGGAGTCTAACACGGGAGGCATCACAATATACCGTGTATGATCCTTAACTTGATGGTAATACCAACATCGGTGTTGTAGTCAAAGCTGTATTGAGCTTCTGAAATCTTGCCTCACACTCGTCCGACCATCTGAATGGGGCACCCTTCTGGGTTAACCTAGTCATCGGGGCTGCTATAGATGAAAACCCCTCCACAAACCGACGGTAATAACCCGGCAAACCCAAGAAGCTCCTGATCTCCGTAGCTGAAGTGGGTCTAGTCCAGTTCTTGACTGCCTCAATCTTCTTAGGATCCACTTGAATACCCTCTGCTGACACGACGTGACCCAAGAAAGCAACTTAATCCAACCAAAACTCGCACTTCAAAAATTTAGCATACAACTGACTGTCCCTCAAAGTCTGGAGCACTATCCTGAGGTGCTTCTCATGCTCCTCCCGACTGCGGGAGTATATCAAAATATCGTCAATAAACACAATCACAAATGAATCTATGTAAGGCTTGAACACTCAGTTCATCAAGTCCATAAATGTTGCTGGGGCATTAGTCAACCCAAAGAATATCACCAAAAACTCATAGTGCCCATATCGCGTCCGAAAAGTTGTCTTAGGGACATCGGACGCCCTAATCCTGGACTGATGGTAGCCAGATCTCAAGTCAATCTTTGAAAACACCTTGGCACCCTGAAGCAGATCAAACAAATCATCAATCCTCGGCAAAGGATACTTGTTCTTGATATTGACTTTGTTCAATTGCCGATAATCTATACACATTCTCATAGACCCATCCTTCTTCTTCACAAATAACACTGATGCACCCCAGGGTGAGACACCAGGCCTAATAAAGCCCTTATAAAGCAAATCCTGTAATTGTTTCTTCAACTCTTTCAACTCTGGTGGGGCCATCCGGTACGGCGGAATGGAAATGGGCTGAGTGCCCGGAACCACATCAATGCAAAAGTCAATATCCTGTCGGGTGGCATCCCCGGTAGGTCTGCAGGAAATACCTCTGGAAACTCACGAACAACAGGCACAGAATCCATAGAAGGAACCTCAATACTAGAATCACAAACATAAGCCAAATAGACCAAACACCCCTTCTCGACCATACGTCGAGCCTTCATATAAGAAATAACTCTGCTGGAATAATGGCCAGGAGTCCTTCTCCACTCTAATCGAGGCAACCTCGACACGACTAAGGTCACTGGCTTGGCATGATAGTCCAAGATAGCGTGATAAGGTGACAGACAGTCCATGCCTAATATAACATTGAAATCGACCATATCAAGAAGCAAAAGGTCCACACTGGTCTCCAGACCCCCAATAACGACCACACACGAGCGATACACACTATCTATGACAATAACATTCCCCACAGGCGTGGACACATATATAGGGGCGCTCAAGGAATCACATGGCACAACCAAATATGAAGCAAAATAAAATGACACATAGGAGTAAGTAGGCCCCGGATCAAATAGAACTGAAGAATCTCTACTACAAACTGAAACAGTACCTGTGATAACAGCATCGGAGGACTCAGCCTCAAGCCTGGCTGGAAAGGCATAACACCAGGGCTGGGCCCCACCACCCTGAACCATATCTCTGGGACGACCTCTAACTGGCAGGCCTCCACCTCTAGCGGCCTTACCTCCACCTTTAACAATCTGGCCCCTACCTCTGGCTACCTGACCCCTACCTCTGACTGGCACAACAGGTGGTGCGACAGCTAGTGTCGGAACCATGGTACGAGAACTCTAGTACTGAGGCTGAACACCCAACAATCTCGGATAGGCTCTCCGAATATGCCCATAGTCACCACACTCAAAGCATCTATCCCGATACTGTGGCTATGAAAACTGAGACTGACCCTGATGAACCAGCTGACCATGATAGTAACTCTAAAGAGGAGGTGCTCTGATAGGAGCTGGTGGTGCACTATAGGTTGGCTAAGTAGAAGGAGGAACATAAGAACCACGACTCCCAGACGCACTATGAAATACCTGAAGTTCTGAATGAAATGGCCTAGGAGGATGGCCTCTACCAAAAACACCCATGCCTCCATATGAGGCGCCGCTGAACATACCAGAATGACGAGGTCTCTTATCTGACCCCTGACCTCCTAATCCAAGAACCATCTCAACTCGCCGAGCCACATTGACCGCATCCTGGAAAGAGATCTCGCTCCTTGTCTCCTTAGCTATCTACAATCTAATAGGCTGAGCAACATCCTCAATAAATCTCCTAACCCTCTCTCTTTGTGGAAATCATAAGAATAGCATGACGGGCCAAATCCATGAACCAGGTCTCATACTAAGTAACAATCATGCCGCCATGCTGAAGACGCTTAAACTGACGGCGGTGCTCCTCTCTCGTAGTAATAGGCAGAAACTTCTCCAAGAAGAGATGTGAGAATTGATCCCAAGTGAGGGCAGGTGACCTAGCTGGTCTAGTCAATAAATAATCTCTCCACCATTTTTTGGCAGAACCGGTCATCTGAAAAGCAGCAAAGTCGACACATTGGTCTCGAAAATACTCATGTTCCAAAGAACCTCATGGCAACTATAAAGGTACTCCTGGGGGTCCTCTGAAATGAACTGGGAAAATCTTGATAAACCTATCCAATCTCCACAAAGC
Source organism: Nicotiana knightiana (assembly GCA_005239525.1). Lineage (NCBI taxonomy): Eukaryota > Viridiplantae > Streptophyta > Magnoliopsida > Solanales > Solanaceae > Nicotiana > Nicotiana knightiana. Next base: position 78,512 of record ML426641.1, on the reverse strand, counting down.
ATCGGAGGACATAACTGCCCTATCAACGGGTGGTGCTGCAGCAACTGGCTGAACTACCCCAAACTGGATGAGCTGCTGGATCTGAAATTGGGGAGCCATCTGCTCCGGAGTGTGGGTGACAGGAGTATGGGCTCCTCCTCCAGCCTGAGATACGGCTGGTGCCACGGGGAATGCGCCAGTATGGGATACACTCTCCATAAGGCCCACTAATCGGACCAAAGCATCCTGAAGCACCGGGGTAGCAATAAACCCCTCTGGGACCTGAGTTGGTCCCATCGGAACGGTCTAAGTTGGAGCCTCATCATCGAACTCAACCTGAGGCTCCACGGCTGGGGCTGCTGCTCGAGCTCTGGGCTGAACCCTGCCCCTACCTCGGCCTTTGCCCCTCGTAAGAGCTGCTGTTGGAGGTTCCGACTGCTGATCAGCGGAAAAAGCGGTACGTGTTCTCTCCATCTGCGGGAGAATAAGAATAGAAGAGTTATCAGTATTGGAATAACAAGAATCGCACGACAAAGTTGAATAAAAGTGACTTGTTCCTAACTTTATAGCCTCTAGAGATAAGTACAGACGTCCCTGCACTGATCCCCCAGATTCTACTAAGCTTGTCTATGAATTGTGAGACCTAAGAAACCTAGTGCTCTGATACCAACTTGTCACGACCCGAATTCCCAACCGCCGGGACTGTGATGGAGCCTAACATCGCACTCGCTAGGAAAGTCAACATTAGAATTTAGCTAACCATTTTCTTTTACCATTAATTGAATACAAGTAAACAGTTTAAAACAAGTGATCACAATTGCAGAATTAAATAAATATTGCTTAACCATGAACTATTACCAGAACTATCAATACCACTAGAACTGGTGTCATAACCCACGAACATTCTATGAGTATCTACAAGTATTGGGCTGAAAGAAAAGTACATCTATCTCGAAAGAAAATAAAATATAAATGTAGAACATAGGAGGGGACGCCAGGGCCTGCGAACATCTACACGACTACCTTGGGTCTCCTGGATGAATGCCTGCAACCGACCTCTCGATCAGCCACAATCAGCTCCAAAATTTGCACAGAAAGTGCAGAGTGTAGTATCAAGACAACCGACCCCATGTACTAGTAAGTACCGAGCCTAACCTCGATGAGGTAGTGACGAGGCTACGGCAGGGCGTTTATAATATAACCTGTACACAGTTTATAATAAAGCAAAACAGAAGTACGGAATGCAACAGAACAGTAACTTGCAATAAGTAAATACGGAACCCAGTTATCTTGCCAGTACTAATCTATAACCAATCCTTAAGGGAGTTTCAATGCTGAAGAATAAAATCATAGTAGAAGCAGAATACATACACAAAAAAATGATGCGGCACGCATCCTGATCGCACCATATAATCAGTAACAACATGAACATTCACCCTTATTACTCTTGTTGCGGTGTGCAACCCGATCCTACCAATCCACCCTTATTACTCCTCAATATATCACCCTTATTCCTCCTGTTGCGGCGTACAACCCGATCCCACCTGTCCACCCTTATTACTTCTTGTTGCGGCGCGCAACCTGATCCTACCAAATAATCACCGGTCACACAATAAGAACTAGTATTTCACAATTTATCTCAAAACCCTCCACAACATTTGTGCCTCAAACCAATGCAAACCGAAATCTAGAAAATTATGGAACCTCGTCAATTAATGCTACACAACGAGCCCAATCAAAAATGTATCATGAAACACCGGTAACCAATATTAAACTAATTATGTAGTACCATGAACTATGGAACAATTTATACCTTCAATAAAGAGAAAAACATCTAATAAGAAACAATTAAACATGGAAGCACCAATGAGCATGTAGAAGTTAAGGCATGAAAACAATATATATTAGGAACAGGGAAGGAAACAGGCTAAACAGATAGTTTGGTTGCGCATAGGTACTCGTCACCTCACCTATACGCCACACACATGAAATGTCACATAGCAATTAAGTCGGGGATTCCTAATCCCTGAATTCGAAGTTAGACCAAACACTTACCCCAATCTGACGGCCAACTCAACGCTCAATTATCGCTTTTCCTCTATTTTCCACCTCTGAACCACTCGTATCTAGTCAACATCAACTTAATAACATCAATTATCGCTAAAGAAACTAATTCCTATGCATAATTATAAGTTTCCAACATTTTCCTCAAAAAGTCAAAAATCGACCCGGGCCAGCTTGGTCAAAACCCGAAGGTCATACAAAAACTCGATTACCCATTCACCCCGAGCCCGGATATACAATTGGTTTTGGAATCCGACTTCAATTTGAGGTCTAAATCCCCAAATTTCGGAATTCCTAAGTTCTACCCAAAAATCCCCAAATTTCACAATGAAAACCCTAGATTCTACGATGAAATCTTGTGAAAAGAAGTAAAAAGATTGAAAGAAATGAGTTAGGAATCATTTACCTACGATTTGGGGAAGAATTAGCCTTTGGAGAATCGCCTCTTGAAGTTTAGGTTTTGAAAAATGGGAGAATGAATGAAAAATCCCGTCTAAGTCCAAAGTTATCAGCTGCAGATGTCGCATTTGCGACCTGAGCTTCGCATTTGCAAAGCTCGCAAATGCGAACGGCTCGCATTTCTACTGCCACGCGAAGTCCCACGTTGCAAATGCGAACAGTGGACTTCCGCAAATGCGGCCTTTTCCTTCGCAATTGCGAAGTACCCAGTCCCTCTCCCATGCTCGCAAATGCGAATATTCTTTGCAAATACGAGGCTCACATTTGCGGGCCAGACCTCACATTTGCAAGATCAGTAGACCTGAACACACCAACAAAAATTTTCTTAAGTCTAAATCACTCTGTAGCCTATCCAAAACTCACCTGAGCCCTCTGGGCTCCAAAACAAACATGCACATGAGTCTTAAAATATCATACGAACTTGCTCGTGCGATAAATAACACCTAGAACTACGAATTTAGCACCAAATTGCATGAAATTTTCAAGATAGTTTAAAGACTTCTATATTCTAAACCCGAAGTCCGAATCACGTAAAATAAACTCCGTTTTCACCAAATTTTACAGACATGACTTAAATATCTCATTAAACCTGTACCGGGCTCCGAAACCAAAATACGGCCCCGATATCAACGAGGTCAAACATAAATCACATACTTTAAAACCATAAATTTTTTTGAAATTCAATTTTAGTCAAAAATTCATTTCTCGGGCTATGGACCTCGGAACTTGATTCCGGGCATACGTCCAGATTCCATATTTTATTACGGACCCATCGGGGCCGTCGGAACACGAGTCTGGGTCCGTTTTTTAAAAATGTTGACCAAAGTCAATTAAAAATATTTTAAATTTCCAAATATTATTATTTCTTCTATTTTTCATATAAATGCTTTCCAAAATTACGCCCGGACTGTGCATGCAAATCGAGGAAGAAAATTATAAGATTTTTAAGGCTGATAAGTGTGGAATAAAGTCCTAAAACACAAGATGGCCCCTCGGGTCATCACAGTATTCATGAATACAGTAACAACAATCACCTTAAAAGTATATGTGTCCAGCTATCTAATAACGGAAAAAGGATCAATTAACGTGATACACTCCTAATATAACTCAAACAAATCAACTCTAACATGCCTCATTATCAATTTGTGATGACCCGATAGGTCATCTAGAGTTTTAGAACCCAATTCTCTATTTTAAAGCCTCCAATAGCTTCTCTAAGCCTTTCTCGATTTGCATGCACAATGCGGACATTTTTCAGGAAGGCTATCATGATAAAAACTGATAAAAATATGAAAATTTGCCTTAAAAATCTATTTGAGTTGACTTCGATCAACGGTTTGAGCAAACGGGCCCAAATCCTTTGATGATCCTTGTGGGTCCATATCGTGATTTAGGACCTAAGCATATGCTCGGAATCAAATTCGAAGGTCCCTAGATCGAGTTATTGATTTTTGTCGAAAATTGAAAGTTTAAAGGTTTAATGATTTTAAAGAATTGACCGATGTTTGAATTTATTGATACCGGGTCTATATTTTGGTTCTGGAACCCGGTATAAGTTCATTACTATATTTATGACCTGTCTGTCAAATTTGGTAAGAAACAGAGTTGGTTTAACGTGATTCGGACATTCGGTTATTAAAATCAAAGTTTTAAATTTTTTCTTGAAAATTTCATTTGATTTGGTGTCCGATTTGTAGTTCTAGACATTATTTCAGTGTTTTGATCATGCGAGCAAGTTCGTATGAGGTTTTTAGACTTGTGTGCATAATTGGTTTGGAGCCCCGATGGCTCGGATGAATCTCGGATAGGCTACAGGTGGTTTTAGACATAAAAAATCTGGTTTTCCCTCAGCTTTAGCCATCATCTGGTGTCCTTCTTTGCGATCGCGAAGATACTCCCACGATCGTGAAGATTAAGTTGGGCTAGGTGGAACTTTATTCATCGCGAACGCGGAGTGTTGGGGTTTTTACCCTCCGCGAACGCGACCAGCTTCACGCGAACCCGTAGCTTTAGGGACCGAGGGAGGGTTCAGTTGTTTCTTCTACGCGAATGTGAGCACTGGATCGCGAACATGAAGGCCAGGGGGAACAACCTTCACGAACTCGTGGGAGAACTCACGAACACGAAGGCCACTTGGGCTGCTCCACATCGCGAACGCGGTAGGCCCTTCGCGAACGCGAAGAAGGTCTGACGCAAGTGATTTAGAACATACTAAAAACAGGATTCTTCCATTTTTTCATAAACTCCATTAGAGCTTGTCCTAGGGGCGATTTTTAAGGAAAACTCAACATCATAGGTTTGTACACTTTAACTCATTTTCTTTCATTTCTAACATCACCCATTAATTTCTAACTCTAATCTTTGTTCTTCCTTGGTAGAAAACTAGGAATTTAGGAAGAATTGGAGGCTTTATGAATTAGGGATTTAAACCTCAAATTGAGGTCGGATTCCGAAATAAATTGCATAAATCGGCTGGGGGATGAATGGTTAAATGAATTTTTGTCCGAACCTCGGGTTTTGACCAAGCGGCTCCCGGAGTTGATTTTTAACATTTTTAGGGAAAGTCTGGAAATTCTAAGTCTATGCATTGTAATTGTTTCCTTTAGAAATATTTGATATTATTGAGTCAATTGTGGTTAGATACGAGTGGTTTGGAGGCGAATTCTAGGGGAAAGGCCCCAGTAGAGCTTTGAATTGGTCTTTGGAGCGAGGTAAGTGTCGTGGCTAACTTTGACTTGAGGGATTAGGACTTTCTTGCATATTTGCTACATGTTTAGATGTTTGGTACAACATATATGTGAGGTGATGAGTGCTTATGAGTTGTTGTTGGGTCAAAGCATGTGGTGGAACTTGTTTTTTTGAAATTTATTTCTTTCTTTGATCATGATATATGTGCTTAGACTAGTTAACTCCTAAATTGATCATTCTTTTCATAATTATGAGCTATTTGAGATAATTGAGTATTATTTTTCGAAGTTGAGGTTAGTAGTGTGGAAATATTGTTGATGTGCGGCTTGTTATTTCTTAAAACATTGTTGATGTGAGGCCTATTCTTGCTTGTTCTGTCTCCCTTTTATTCATGCACACTGTTATATGGTAAGGGAGAGTGTTAATGCACGAAGGGTGATACCGTGTCGTATCTATTGATTTTGATGAAAGTGAGAGTGAAAGTACGAAGCGTGATGCCCTGCATTTATTATTGTTTCACAATGAGGTTGAGAGTAAAAGCACGAAGGGTGATGCCGTGCAGTTATTTATTGTTTCACGATAAGGTTGAGAGTAAAAGCACGAAGAGTGATGTCGTGCCGATATTATTGTTTCATATTGAGGTTTAGAGTAAAAGCACGAAGGGTAATGTCGTTCAGTTTTGTTATGTTTATTTGTTTTGCTGGTTAAAGGCTTAGTGATTGTTTCTTATTATCATTCCCTGTAGTATTTATCGTATCTTGTACCCCCATTTCGCATGCCCCCTCCCAAAATCACTTGTTTAGCTTCTATTTGTTATTGTGTTGTACATATATGGTTATCTTTACTACTTTATTTTACGTGGGTGTCTTGTCATAGCCTCATCACTACCTCGTTGAGGTTAGTCTCGACACATACAGAGTACATTAGTTCGGTTGTACTCATACTACACTCTACACTTCTTGTGCAGATTCTGGTACTGGTCCCAGCTGTCGTGAGGCATTTCAGCTCGGATTTGCTTTTTTCGAGACTCGAGGTAGTTCTGCTGGCGTCCGCAGGCCTTGAAGTGCCCTTCCATTTCCTCTATCTTACTATTTTTTTCGTACAATATGGTTGTATTTATTTCAAACCTTATTTGTAGAGACTTTAGAAGCTCGTGAATTGTGACTCCAGATCCAGATTGTACTTAGATATCAATGATGTTTATGTTATTTCCCACTCAGTATTAATTTCAGTTCGGCTTAGTTATTTTTACTTATCATAATTGATTAAAATTGGATTAAAGATTCTATAACGTTCGCTTGACTAGCAAGTGAAATGTTAGGCGCCATTGATCACGCCCAACTATGCCTTATAAAAAGGACAAAGCAGTCGTTGCAAATATAATCCCGTTTAAGTCCGGAATCGAATCCACATGGAACTAACCTATTCGCTACAACTCTTAATAATGCTAAGCTCAGACATTTTCCGGATGCAAGATTTTTATCAATAAGCGGTAGAATTTATTTAGCTAAAGTAAAATGATAATAAAACTAACAATAATCAGAAATAAAGATGAATTCAAGGGTAGAAAGATCTAGGGTATTGATTTCCCCAATTGCCGGATTAATTCTTAACTCTTTAACTATAATCTCATCGTAATACTCTATGAGGATTATGAGTTATGGGCTATGACAATCATCTCTCAAACAATTACGACAATTTATTAGAAGCATTCTTTCGAACTACTCTCGCTAACAATTTATGCAACTCAGGATTATCCCACCAAAGCTTCATTATTTCTAGACCCACTTTTAAATTCAAGTAATTAATCTCTTCAATTACCCAAAAGTGGTGTTGTTCAACAACAATCTAACCCAGTATTCTTTCTCAAGCAACACAAGGCAATTAGACACGATTAATCAAGGGCCCATTAAATTAATCACAATACAAAACGTAATTGAACAATCATAGAACAACAGGGCTCGATTATATCAGAAGAGAGTTAAAAAATTCATCCATCAATTGGTTCCATCAACCCTAGACAGAATGTTTAGCCACTCATACTAAAATAAAACAAAGTAATAATATAGTTCATGATTCACAATTAATGGTAAAAAGAAAAAGAAAGAAAACTCTAAAGATGGCTTGATCTCCTCTCACTTGTTCTTGCCTCCAATTTAGTCTAAAACAAGCTTAAACTTACCTTTGGGCGAGTTTTAGGCTCTTATAGGTTTGGGTTAATTGCCCAGGAATTTACACTTTAGCCCTAAAAACTTCCGCTATTAAATCCTCGACCGTGGTCGCGGTCTCAACCGCAGACCCAACCGCGGTCGTTCACTAGCTTTCTATTTTGCACCGCGTTCTATTGCGCCTACGTCCGCGGTCGCGGACCTGGCTTTCACTATTTTCTTCGCCTTTTATTGCTCTTTTTCCGTGTTCTATCGCGCCCAGGTCCGCGGTCGCGGACCTGGCTTTCACTGTTTTCTTTGCCTTTTCTTGCTCTTTTTCATCCGGGCTATCATTGATTGTCCTTGTATGTACATAATTTACTCCAAAATGCTTATCATCTTCCTCCTAGCTCGGAGTAGCTCCTGCACAACATAAAAATCTCAATTAGAGCATTTTGTTATCTTTTATCATTTAAACATCAATAAAGCATGGTTAATTTAGAGTATAAATAGCGTCCACATTGTATAATATAGGCTACTATCAACACCCCACACTTAAACTATTGCTCGTCCTCGAATAACAAAACGACACTCCACAGGCCTAACTTCACTGGGAAACTACCTTAGCATAACATCCACACCTCAGGAGTGGACTCTCTTTCTAGCCGTGCAATGTCCCTAACCGGCTTACTTACTCTAAGTCAGAGGTCCATACTTACCTCCCTTTCATGATTCAAGTGCCTACTCACCACAAAAGAGACTTATGTCATAATTAATACAATTTGCGCACACTGAGGACTTCAAATAAACAAAATTCGCTCACCCTCAGAAGGAACATTCTTGTGCCAGTGAAAAAGCACCATATGCTTGCCTGTAGTGTACTACTCTAGTAATCGAGCTCATTCAGTCTAGGATCAATTAGGACTTTATTTGGATATAATGTAGGCTGCGGGTCGGGTAGGATACATTTGGATATAATAGTGACTATACCTCCCTAATCACTTTAATACATATATTTCAACATTTAAGCCCATACTTATGTCAAACCACCATTCCACCTTTACATCAATATGTCATACCCCCTACTTCTTTAAGCACGATTATCTCAAAATCCACCACCATCAAAGACTTATTCTTTACACAATACAGCTCTTTTTTTTTCCAGTTCAGGTAGCTTTTAGTATTAATTTTCAACACCATGCACCTTTATCCGTATTTCCTCAGTTCCACTCAAAATCCCAACCAACCACCCAACACTTTAACTTTTACACATTTAATCACAATTCAAGTGCTTATAAGAGGTGATAAGGTTCAAATAGATGGACAATTCAAAAATTGGTTAAGGCTTGTAATGTGGTTGCCAAAGAAAACAGGATTACAGGCTCAAAGGTGTTAACTATGGTATATACAAATAGGTGGATGGAAAATGTATAGATAGGGTTCAACAAAGAAATTCCTATATCACTTCCTAGACCACATAAGACTACCGTTTTGCTATGTAAACACACAGGGCAAGTTCTAGGCGATAAACGTTAGCACAGAATACACAAAGCCTCACTCACACATGGCACATGACTCAATTCAGGTTGGATCATCAGACACTCCGCTCAGGGTACTTAAGCCAAATCAAGAACACACATTTTAAGGCTTTCTCGCTAGAATCAACTAATGATCCTAAGTGTCACACTAAAGTAGTCTATATTCAATTCTTTCCTCGCCCATAAGTTCCTAACTACAAATGAAAAAAAAACTAACTACACCCGGTTCAAATAAAAACCCTTGGAAAAGAACCGTGGTTTAAAGAAAAACCAAGGGGGAGTTGATACACTACTACAAAACCAAAATCCTTTTTTTTTATTCGACTTTAGTCCCTCAAGAAACCCGTTGACTGGTGTCCATCATCGGGCCAAGTCGAAGTTAACTTAACAACTAAACTACCAATCAAATATATACATATACAAAAATAACATACACATCATTCCCCACCCCAAACTTAAAAAATTGGCATGTCCCCATGTCAAATATATTAAAGTAGAGTAAGGTAAGGGGGCTTCCCTGGTACTCAGTCCTGATCGAAGACAGTGTCAGGATCAAGGCGACAAGCTCGTCCTAGCGCCCTCAGTCAGCCCATAATATTCTTCTTAGACTTTGCACTTTGAGTAGCCAGAGCATCAACTCTAGTACCCAGCTCCGTGACCGAAGTGCGCAGCCAAGCCATAGCCTACTCTAGAGCAGTCAGACGGGTACTCCAACGGGCCTGAGATAGGCTTGCCTTATCAGAAATCTGCACCTGTGGGGGTGAGGCATGCATTGCCTCCTCCTGACCATCATCATCATCATCCGACTCATCCGAGGTGTCGCTTTTAGCAGCTCCAGATGCCACCGGGTCTTTCCCAATGGTTACTTTGGTTGCCCTGAACCCGGCCTCCTTTGGCACCAACCCATCCATGTTGGGGTTCTTAGGAACTCTTGCCCCTCTGCACAATTTGGTGACCAGAGAAGGAAAGTAGAATCCATACTTCTTTTTGGTTGAGCGGATGAACATTTCTTCCTGGATAAGTCGGGCCAAATCGAAATCATGACCATTCACAAAACACTATATCCCTGTTGCCCTAGGTCCATTGACATCAATGGTGCTGCTCGATGGCAGCAGACGACTGTTGATGACGGTAAGCCAACACTTTGCCTCCCAAGTGAGGGAGGATGAGTTCAGGGTGCACATAGGTTTAACCCGTATTAAGTCCTTGTCTGGCACACAGATGGTTTGGATGAAGAGGTTCCAAGTGACAGGCCTTTTCTGGTATGTCTAGTAAAAATCTTCAGCCCCGCCGAAGGCTGGAAACCTGTACACTCGTCGGATGGCCTCGTGTGAAGCATCCACTCTGGTTTGGCGCACCGTGACAAACCGATTCTCATGCTCCGGGAAATTTGCATAAAGTTCTCTAACCATCATCATATTGCCATCCTCCGGCTCCTCAAAGAATATTTTGAGTCGATGCCGCAACAATTCCCGGTACATGTTTGGGCTTTCTACCTGAAGATTTGCCCTGTTAATGGCCCTTTCGGCCACGGCTTCTTTGCCGCCTTCGCACTAAACCTCTCCTGGGCGTTTTTGGACACAATCTGCCTACTGTCAAACTGGCTTGAGCTAGCATGTGCCCGAGATCTAGAAGGATCTCCCGGTCCACTGGCCGAGGATCATGTGGCCCGTCTCTTCCTGGATAGATTCATGATACCTGACAAAACAAGTGCCACTATTAGTAAGGGTGTGAATTATGTGAGCCCAGGGCGGTTACTCAAACTTCACCCTCCCCATGGTCACAATAGCATTTACAGCTCATTGGGGCAATTCAACAAACACCTAATGTGCATATGGATACAATTTAGCACAAATAACACCATAGAGTTATAAATCCTCCCAAATCAACTACAATAGACTTACACCTGTCTTTACCACAATGTACCTATAACACAAGAGAGTCATGATTTCACCTCCTCATTCTATACTAAAAGGAAGACAAGTTTACTCCAAAATCTCTACAAAAATCTGAAAATAAACTACAAAATTAAAAAAAACAAATTAAAAAGGGAGAGAGAATTCATGAACTTACTTGATATTCTTGAACGAGGGAGGTGAGAGCTTGTCAATGGAGGAAGAGGAAGGAGGAGAGATTTTGGTGAGAGGAGGAGGATGGGGAAGGGGGAGTGTGTTTAGGGATTTTGAGGGGGGAGAGGGAGAGTTATATTAGGAGAAGGGGAAAGAGAATGGGGAGAGTGGGAAGGGTGGGCGGGTGTTTTAGGTTTAGTGAGAAAAGAATAGAAAAAAATAAAAAAAATTGATTTACCTTATGTCTCCCGACCGCGCCCAGCTCCGCGCTTGTGGACGCTGGGCAGCAACCCCCTTAATCACCGTGTCCAGGTATGTGGTCACGGTGACCAAAACAGTGTCCTACGCAATATCCGCACCCGGGTCGTGGTTGGGACCGCGGTGGTGGTTCGTCCCTCCGTAAATTTTTTATGTTTTCTTCAATTTTTTACCTTTCCGAGGTTAGCTTTTGACCGTGACTCCTCCCGATGTTCACAAATCATTCCCTGCACAAATTAAAAACAAAAGAAGATCATAGGTTGCCTCCCAAGAAGCGCTTGATTTAACGTCGCGGAACGACGAATTACAACAAACTATGGGTTGCCTCCAAGGAAGCGCCTGATTTAACGTTGCGACACGACACAGGCTCTAATGATCACTCTTCATTCGTGTCCTGGGGCTCTTCCAAAGTTATTACCACTCTATCCCCTTTTTCTTCGGCCATTCCAAGGTAATGTTTCAAGCTCTGCCCATTCACCGTGAACTTGTTTGTCCCATAGTCTTATTCAATCGCCACGGCTCCACTTGAGAACATTTGCACCACTCTGAAGGGTCCTGACCATCGGGACTTCAACTTACCTGGAAACAACCTCAATCTTGAGTTATATAGCAACACTAAATCTCCGGGTTTGAAGTTCCGATCCAAGATGTGCTTATCATGCATCATTTTCATCCTTTCTTTGCATAGCCTAGCACTCTCGAATGCCTGGAATCTAAATTCCTCTAGCTCATGCAACCCAGTGACTCTGTTAGAGCCCGCTGTCTCCATATCTAAATTCAGCTGCCACAATTCCCACAGTGCTTTATGTTCGAGCTCTACCGGAAGGTGGCATGCCTTTCCAAACACCAACTTGAATGGTGACTGTCGCGCCACCTCTTTCCTCGCGGAGATCAGGTTTATGACATTTGGTTGGGACAACTCTTTCCTTTTGGGAAAGGGGTTTGCATTTTTGAGAGTCGCCACCTAGTGCGTTAGGACACCAAAGGGGTTCATTTACCATTACATTGCTAACCAGAGATAGGGTAAGGGCTTGAAATTATCCTAAGGGGAAGGTGTTAGGCACCCCTCAGGATCCACAAGTGTGGTTCCTGGCCAAACAACTTTTTTGAATTTGTACAGCTTAGCAAACAAACAAATAAAGGCTCAAATACGAGGGGATTTAAGTCTTAAGCATGCAGATGTTTGGAAAAAATAGTAAAGAAGGTTAGATTTTGAAAGGATTACAATCTAAGCGTATAAAGGGTATTCTAGGTTTATAACAATATGGATCACATCAGTACAATACCCGGTAATCACTCCTCAAAGAGGGGCTACAAGTGGTATTAGTGCACTGGTCATCATATCCATATTCTACCCTTTCCCACCCCGTGAAGGTACTTAAAGCGCGTGTTGGTCATGAACTCTATTGCGTGTTGTTACCCGCCCCTTCCTATCAGTCTCGGAGGAGGTTAGGACTACTATCCTAAGAGGGAGGTACTAAGCAGAACCTCAAGTTTAAAAGGTAAAATTCTAGGGCGACAGACAAAAGCATATAGGACTGCAGTTAATGGGAACATACAAAAAGCAAGTAAAGGCTCAAGTTTACCTCTACAAGTAATACAATTAGACAACACGACTCAAACACAGTTAAGGGCAGTATTTAAATTCAGAATCCTAAGACATGGTACCTAAGTGAGTTCTAAATATAGGCAGATATGCAGGCCTATTTTTATTACTCAGAAAGGGGTCCTAATTAATTTACCTACTGATTTGAAACCTTTTTAAGCATTGAGCAACATATACAGGAAGGCAGATTCTCAGTTTAGACAAATTAATCACCTAAGGCTTGTCTAGGTGTGAGATAGTATGTACCAATTACCATCATTACTTAGAGGAGAGTTGTTCAACATTGTGTTACCTAGAACATGTTGTCCTACGTGTTCAGAATACAGACTTGTTATCAGTTGATTACGAGAATTGCATGCGGTTGTTTTTATCAGTAATTAGGCTAGGTGTGCCTAAATGAATGAGATGCAATCCTAAGGACATGATATCTAATGCACGAAGATGCAGAATGGTGCATAATCAAAATCCTTAACAAGGTCTCTAAATGCACAAAACGTTGCAGTGTTTTGACATGCTTTTAGGATATGCAAAAGTGACAGGTTTATTAATTGTCTACCTAGAATATGATTTCTATGTGTAACATGGTAAGCATGATGGCACATTTTTTGTTAACACTCTTGTTTAAGCCAAGATTCAGATTACGTTTTCAGAATGCATAAATAGAATCACACGATAGCAGTTTTTCCATTGTTATTACTGAACAAGATTTTCCTAAGTGATATAATAGTATTGCAGTAAAGTGCTGAAACAATGTTTATAAAAATCCTAAAGAGCATGATTTCTAATGCATGATATGCTTTGCACATGATAGTCCTAAACATGATTTTTCTATTGCACACATAGGAAATTTAAACCTAAGAGCATGGTTTCTACCTTTTTAGATCTATATCATGCATAGTTACCCCTTCCTTTTTTACTATCCATTCCCCAAGAGTTGTTTACAAATTGTTACAGGCCAATGAATTATAGAAATAGAAATTCAAGAAGCTACTCTATAGGGAGCCTTCAATTAGGCCCAGATTTCCCAAAGCCTCCAATGGCCTCATATGCCTCAGTTCCATAGAAAAATCAGAGTCTAGGTGCATCAAAGTTCCCTAAGGATCTCAAGGATCTCGGGAAGTGCTTACACCTAGACTTAGTAACCAAGAATTGAACAAGTGCAGTGTGGAAGTGCCAGCCTCAGTGTGTCAGAGTTCAGAGGGAGCTCAAGGGTCCCAAAGCAGTGCTCACACTGAGGGGACAGAACATAAGGGTCTAAGAATAAAGTGAAGTGCAGGAGGTGATTTGAAAAGAATTGAGTTAAGAAAGCATTTATGAAAATAGTTTATTTGAAATAGGTTTCCATATCAGTAAGTGAGTGGCTTAGGAAACTAGTTTTGAAAAGAACAGGGGATAACCAGCACCAAACAGTACACATAACATAGAGAGACAACCACAAACAAGGAGGCTGGGATTGTGGACACATAGGTCTTACATAGAAACAGGTTTGTATACAAGTCAACATTAGAGAAATACTAAAGTATCACAGGCCTGTACAAACACCTAAACAGTCACAAACATAGTTTGTCACAAAAAATTCATGGCAAGAACTTAATAGAAACAGATTGAGGGAGTACCAAAGAGGACAGCACATGATAAACATAGTTGCACATAGGTTTAAGAAGAGGTTCAGGGTATAGCATAGAGACTAAGTAACATGTGGTGCATGTTGTAGTATACTAGGTATTGAAGAAGACATAAGTGAAGCAGAATCATGTTGAAACATGCAGGGGGGAGGGGGGGGTAGTAACATGTTGAGCATAGTATATAGACTAATTGCAAGTAGAACAACTAAACCATAAGTAGAAGCAGATTAAAAACAAGATGAATCCAAATACCCAAAGAAACATATTGTTTTGAAGCTTTAATCATAAATTGAAGACATACCAGTTGGAAGGTAACAAGTACAGAATGAAGAATAGGCAAATAGAATAACCAGCCTTGGCTTGCAGCCGACTAGTAATAGTAGCAAGTAATCAAGAGAAGAACAGTAGAGAGTATGTGTGTAAAAGAGGGAGTTGAACAGTACGTGTGTTCGTGTCTGTGTTAGTGAAAGGCTAGAGTTTTTATAGTTGAAAAACGGGTAGTAAAATGAGGTAAGAATCATAGTATCATGGTAATTAAGGAACTAAGAATCAATCCATCACAAAATCACGGCAAGTACTCCCTTAAGTTAAGGGATTTTAATTCAAATGGTAAGAACCAGTAGCATATAAGGCAATAAAGAATTAGTACGTGACTAATAAGGAAGGAATCAAAGTTCATTAAGCATAGGGCAGCCAATTAGGACTAAATTCTAAACTTCAATTAAGGAAAGGGTTAAGTAAAAATAAAGTACTACATCAAATAAGGTAATGGAATCAATTAGTTTAAACAGACAAGTAGAATTCTCGGGTTTTAAAAGAATCCTCTCAATCAGACCATCAAATAAGGAAATCAGAATCATTCAAGAGAGAGTCATGATTCCCTACTTCAACATATATATAGAGAAGAGGAAATAGTCGTAGCAAACAGGCAGGGTCAGCAATATCGACAGAAGGAGGCAAGAGATGAACAAACAGGAATGATACAATCACACAAGTAAGCCAAAGACTCGATAAACACAAGTATGGTAACCACAGAAACTTAAAAAGAATAGAGCAGTCACGCTAACACATAGAACCAAAACAAAGGAGATATAAATTTAGGGCTTTTAACAGAGGCGAGTTCAAAAAGCAGTAAGAACATAAAATCATTCGAGATATGCAAGGAAAAGGTTTAAACATAAAGAAAAGTCAGTTTAAACGAGTGTAAAAGAAATTTTGAGAAACCCTAACTTTAAATAAAGTAAAACGGTTTAAAGCCTATGACTTTTTAAGGAGAAGTTTGAGAATCAGTGTAGAACATAGAAAGAAACATACTTGAATTGTAAAAAATAGCACGGATTTAATAGATTAAACAAAAGTTAGGGTTTCAACGGAAACCCAAATAGAAACGGAAGAACTTGTTGTAAACCTCAAAGATCGTAACAAATATGGTGTGATTTTGACCAAAATCACACCGGAGAAGCTATGAATCAACCAAAACAGAAACCCTAGACACAAGTCGGCATGGCCCAGGGCCCTTGAAGGCCTCAGAGATGATGAGCAAGGTGAGGGGGGAACCATTGGAGGCTTTGGGTTGAAAGGTGGTCGTCGGGGATGGCCGGAGAGGGAGGCGGCGGTTGAGGTGGCTAGGGTTAGGTTGAGAGAAGAGAAGAGACGAGAGAATTTGAAGGCGGCGAGGGTTTGGGAATGACATAGGGTTAGGGATCTTTTAGAATTAAAAAGGAAAGGGTTTATTTGGACCGTTGATCTGGGAGATCAACGGTCAGGATTAGACCAGGCTAACGGGTTCCGAGTTTGGGTAGGAGATATGGGTCGGGTAATTGGATAGGAAATTGGTTTAGGAATGGGCTCAAATTTGGGCTACAATTTGAAAGCCAAATTTGGTTATGATTTAAATAGCCAATTTCCTTATTTTGATTTTAATAAAATAATAAATAATTTTTCTGAGGATAATTTTCTATATCAAAATGATTAAAATGTATAATTATCATTTTAAAAATATAGAGGCCGATTTTACATGTATAAGATATAATTATACATTAAAATGGGCTAACATTGCAATTGTATGCAATTTAGCTTGAAAAATACCAAATGTAATTATAAAAATACATAAAAATTATATTAATTATATTTTGGCATAAGTATAGAAGTTGAATGAATAAATCATCATAACAATAATTTTGGAAATAGTTATTGGATTTTATGAATAAAAAGGGAAGAAAATAAATTAATTTAAACCCTTAAAATTATAGGAAAAATTATAAAAACCTTGTGTATGCTTATATATGCATATATATATATAGGCTATTTTGAAGTTATTTATGTATATTTAAAAATATATAGAAAAATTGGGTATCAACAGTGACATGCCAATTGGAGTTTTGAAGGCTGTGCGGTATGCCCACAATGCATCATCCAGCTTCTTCGCCCAGTCGATCCTTGTTGCATTCACTATTTTTGTAAGGAAACTTTTAATCTCCCTATTGGACACTTTAACTTGCTTGCTTGTTTGTGGGTGGTCTGGTGAGGCTACCTTGTGGTGAACTCCATATTTCTCCAACAGCCGTGCGAACGTTCTATTGCAAAAATGGGAGCCACCATCACTGATTATAGCTCTTGGGGTGCCAAAACATGTGAAGATGTTTTTCTTTAGAAAACTTGCCACCCCTTTTGCATCATTGGTTGGGAGAGCCACCCCTTCAACCCACTTGGAGACATATTCAACTACAACCAATATATATTTGTTACCGTATGAGCTGATGAATGGGCCCCATGAAGTCGATCGCCCACATGTCACACCTCCACCTCTTGTATTTTGGTCATTGGCATCTCATGACGGCTAGATATCTTACCTGTCCTTTGGCATTCATCACAGCTTTTGACCCAAGCATGAGCATCCTTGAACATTGTAGTCCAATACAATCCCAATTCCAACACCTTTGCTGCTGTCCGGATTCCTCCAAAGTGTCCACCATATGGTGAAGCATGGCAAGCCTGCAAAACAGAAGGTTGATCTTTCTCGGGAATACACCTCTGAATCATGTTATCAACACATATCTTAAACAGTAGAGGTTCATCCCAGTAATAAGCACGAAAATCACGGAATCACTTTTTCTTTTGAATTGAGGAGAGGTCATAAGGTACAATACCACTTGCTAAGTAATTAGCAATATTAGCATACCATGGTGCCTCCTCCATTGTCACAGCGAGTAACTGCTCATTCGGAAATGTTTCAGTGATATCTTCAACCTCCACTCTCTTTTTTGCTCCTTCTAACCTCGAGAGGTGGTCTACCATTTGGTTGTCCGTTCCCTTTCTATCACGGATTCCAGGTCAAATTCTTGTAGCAACAGAATCCAGCGAATCAAGTGTGGCTTTGACTCCTTCTTTGCTATTGTTGCATGGTCAGTATAAACAATGATTTTTGAGCCAATTAAGTATGACCTGAATTTGTTGAAGGCAAACACTACAGTGAGAATTTCCTTTTCCGTGAAAGTGCAGTTCAGCTGTGCACCACTAAGCGTCCTACTTGCATAGTAAATCGGGTGCATCATCTTATCCTTGCGCTGCCCCAAACTGCTCATATAGCATAATTACTGGTGTCGCACATAAGCTCGAATGGTTGCTCCCAGTTAATTGCAACAATGATGGGTGCAGTCACCAATCTCTTCTTCAGCTCCTCAAATGCTAAACTACAATCATCAGTAAACACAAAGGGCTGGTCTTTTTCAAGCAGCTTACATAAGGGGTTAGAAATCTTAGAAAAATCCTTAATGAACCGCCTATAGAATTCGGCGTGCCCAAGGAAACTTCTCACTGCCTTTACCGAAGTGGGTGCTGGAAGCTTCTCGATCACATCAACTTTGGCATGGTCAACTTCAATTCCCTTTTTGGACACTTTATGCCCCCAACACTATTCCTTCTTATACCATAAAATGGCACTTCTCCCAACTCAGCACCAGATTTGTCTCCACACATATTTTGAGCACTCTTCTTAAGTTGTGAATACAATCTTCGAATGAATCCCCCACTACAGAGAAATCATCCATAAACACCTCCATAATATCCTCAACCATGTCAGTAAAAATGGCTAACATGCATCGTTGGAATGTGGCCAGTGCGTTGTAAAGTCCAAAGGGCATTCTCCGAAAGGCAAAGATGCCATACAGAAAAGTGAAGGAAGTTTTACCTATATCTTCCGGAGTTATTGAGATCTTATTATACCTTGAGTATCCGTCCAAGAAATAGAAATGGGATCGACCAGCTAACCTGTCCAATATCTGGTCAATGAAGGGCAAGGGGAAATGGTCCTTTCGGGTGGGTGGCTGCGTTTAGTTTTTGATAGTCCATGCAAATTCTCCACCCCGTGACTGTACGAGTTGAGATCAACTCATTCTTTTCATTTTGTACAACCGCCATTCCTCCCTTTTTTGGTACACGCTGGACAGAGCTGACCCAATTGCTATCAGAGACGGGGAAGACGATGCTCGCATCCAACCACTTGATTACTTCCTTCTTTACTACTTACTTTATATTTGGGTTCAACCTTCTTTGATGTTCCCTGGATGGTTTGTGCCCCTCTTCCAGAAGAATCTTGTGTATGCAGAAGGATGGGCTGATTCCCTTTATGTCTGCCATGGTCCAACCAATGGCAGTCTTGCATTCTTGCAATACATGTAATAATTGTTCTACCCGCGCAGCTAGCAAACCAGATCATATAATAACAGACAAAGTAGAATTGGGGCCCAAGAAAGCATACTGAGATGGGCTGGAAGCGGTTTCAAGTCCAGCTGTGGTGGTTCCTTTATTGATGGCTTTGCAGGTGGTGCCACTCTCTCTTCTAAACGTAAAGGCTCGAATTGAGGTTCCTTTTTCCAGAATCCTTGACCCTCGAGGTCCATGACCCACTCTGCTAACCCTTTACCATCCATTTCTTCTAAATTTGTCAAGCAGGCTCCCAATGGATCTTTGACATTAAGGGTCTCATCCTCTTCTTACAGTATCACATCCACAGCCTCCACTAGTGAGCAATTTGCATATTCACTGGGTCTCCTCATGGATTGTTGAACGTTGAATATTACTTCTTCATTGCTCAACCTCATCTTTAGTTCTCTAGTCTCACAATCAATCAACGCTCTCCCAGTGGCTAAGAATGGCCTTCCCAAAATGATGGGTATCTCCTCATCTACCTAGCAGTACAGAATAACAAAGTCTGCAGGTAATACAAATTTTCCCACTTGCACCAGCACATCATCAAGAATTCCTATCGGTCTTTTAACTGTGCGATCAGCCAGTTGCAGCAGCATTGAGGTCGGCCTAGCTCTGCCAATGCCAAGTTTTGTATAGATTGCCAAGGGCATCAAGTTTATGTTGGATCCCAAGTCACACAATGTTTTTGCAAAAGCATAACTCCCAATAGTACACGGAATAGTGAAGCTACCTGGATCAGACATCTTTTGGGTCATAGGTCTTCTCACTACCGCGCTGCATGTCTGTGTCAGAGTTATAGTGGACAAGTCTTGGAAGTCAAATTTTTGCGACATCAGGTCCTTCATCATATTTGCATATCCTGGCATTTCCCTCAAAGCATCCATCGGGGGAATATTCAATTGAATCTGGCAAAGCATCTCCATGAATTTCATGTATTGATCATCTTTCTTTTGTTTTGCCAATCTCTGAGGGAATGTTGCAGGAGGCACTCTTTGTCCATTGCTTGTTGGCTGTTCTTTGTTCGAAGCTTATGGCACAAGAGGTACCACCTGTTCAGAGACTTGTTCACCCTCTTTTGTCTTACCCTTATCAACATGTGCCTGTTCAACTACCAGTTCAGTGAGTTCTGCTGATTCATCTACCTCTAATAGAACTGGAGTGGATGAAGTTATCTCTGTTCTGGATTAAGAAACTTCTTCCTCTCTGTATAATCTCTCCCATTCCGGAGACTTACTGCCATTAGCTGATTTGGATTTTGCTCCTTTGGGTTAATATTTGTGTCTGCCGGTAATGTTCCTTGGGGGCGGTTGTGTAAGGCCATGGACAGCTTCCCCAATTGAGTTTCAATGCCTTTAATTGTTGAGTCATGTGCTGCCAACTTTTCCTACATCTTACTATTTGTTGCCATGAGTTGTTGCAGCATGCCCCTAATTTCTACCATGTTGTTGTCTTGCTACTGATGAGGTGGCTGATATGCCAATTGTTGCTGGTGCTACTATTGATAGCCTTGTTGCCTTTGATATGGCACCACTTGGTCTTGTGGCCGTATACCTCTAGGTTGTGGCATGTTGGGCTTGTATTGCTAGTTAGGTGCTGGCCCCCATTGTTGTCCTCCTTGCTTCTGACCCCCAAAATTATTAACATAATTCATGTCCTCTCTGAAGCCCTGGTTATCACTCTCTCCACTCCATGAGCACACATAAGACTGATTAATGCAAGGGGTACACAATCCTCCATTTGTTGTATCAACAATATGCACTTGCTTTGTACCCATCTCGTCAATCTTCTTTGTCAGTATACTCATCTGAGTCATGAGCGTGGCTATGTTCTCTGCATGTGAATTGTTTGGGTCAAGAGGGATAGAATGCACTATTGGTGTTAGGGTCGTACCTCTCGTTATCCAGTCTGAATTCTGAGACATCTTATCGAGAAGAATCTTGCACTCTGTGAATGTCTTGCTCAGAAATGCACCCCCAGCTGAAGCGTCTACATTAGCTTTCAAATTGTCTGCCAAACCCATGTAGAATCTCTGGCCAAGCATCTGGTCTGGAATGCCATGGTGTGGACATTTCACTAGCATCCCTTTGAACCTTTCCCATATTTCCTGCAAGGTTTCAGTAGGTTTCTGCTTGTACTGCAATATCTCATCAATCTGCCTTGCAGTATTGTTGGGAGGATAGAAATTGTTTAGGAACTGCTTGACTAATTCCTCCCATGTGGCAATGGAATTTATTGGGAGAAAATTCAGTCAAGTCTGAGCCTCTCCAGTCACCGAAAATGGAAATAGTAGCAGCTTGATGGCTTCCTGGGTCACATTCGACTGCCTTTGGGTCACACAAATTGAAGAGAAATTTTTCAAGTGTTGTTGTTGGTCTTCAATGTGTGACCCGGAGAACAGACCCTTATTCTACAACAGATGCAGCATGTTATTGATGATCTGGAATGTCTCCACTTGTATCTGGGGCACTGCAATGGCGGTGGCCAGGTTGTCAGCAGTTGGTTGTGCCCAGTCATAAAGAGCAGCTTCTAGCATAAGAGGTGCCACCACTACATTATTCGGATCAACCTGGTTGTTCTGATTGTTTGCATCGACGTCATCCACGTCGTCTATTTCAAATTTTATTTGGTGTTTTTTGGTGACTGTTTGTTCTTCTTGTTGGCACGGTTTAATGCCCTGAACGTTTTCTTGGGGTTTGAGAGTCCTTCAAAAATTTCACCAGTCCGCGAAGAGCTTCTAGGCATACACCTAAGTCACAGAAGAGTTCAACGTGAGAATTTCAATGGAAACGTTTATAACACCGTAGAAAATTGGTATAAACTAAAAATTCTAGCAATTCTTCTAAGTTGTAATAAATAACACCGTTAGTTCCCCGGCAACAGCGCCAAAATTTGATCACGCGTAACTATGCCTTATAAAAAGGACAAAGTGATCGCTACAAATATAATCCGGTTTAAGTCTCGGAATCGAATCCACAGGGAACTAACCTATTAGCTACAACTCTTAATAATGCTAAGCTCAGATAATTTTCGGATGCAAGATTTTTATCAATAAGCAGTGAAATTTATTTAGCTAAAGTAAAATGATAAAAAACTAACAATAATCATAAATAAAGATGAATTCAAGGGTATAAAGATCTAGGGTATTGTTTTCCCCAATTTTCGGATTAATTCTTAACTCTTTAGCTATAATCTCGTCGTAATACTCTATGAGCATTATGAGTTATGGGCTACCGTAATTATCTCTCAACCAATTACGATAATTTACTAGAAGCATTCTTTCGAACTACTCTTGCTAACAATTTATGCAACCCAGGATTATCCTACCAAAACTTCGTTATTTCTAAACCCACTTTTAAATTCAAGTAATTAATCTCTTCAATTATCCAAAAGTAATGTTGTTCAACAATAATCTAACCCAATATTCTTTCTCAAGCAACACAAGGCAATTAGATACGATTAATCAATGGCCCATTCAATTAATCACAATACAAAACGTAGTTGAACAATCATAGAACAACACGACTCGATTATATCAGAAGAGAGTTAAAAACTTCATCCAACAATTGGTTCCATCAACCCTAGACTGAATGTTTAGCTACTCATACTAAAATAAAACAAAGCAATAATATGGTTCATGATTCACAATTAATGGTAAAAATAAGAAGAAAGAAAAACTCTAAAGATGGCTTGATCTCCTCTCACTTGTTCTTGCCTCCAATTTAGTCTAAAACAAGGTTAAACTTACTTTTGGGCGAGTTTTGGGCTCTTATAGGTTTAGGTTAATTTCCCAAAAATTTACACTTTAGCCCCTGAAAACATCCGATGTTAAATCCTCGACCGCGGTCGCGGTCGCAGTCGCGGTCTCAACTGCGGACTCGACCGCGGTCGTTCACTAGCTTTCTGTTTTGCACCGCGTTCTATCGTACCCAGGTCTGCGTGGCTTTCACTGTTTTCGTTTCCTTTTCTTTCTCTTTTTCATCTGGGCTATTATTGATTGGCCTTGTGTGTGCATAATTGACTCCAAAACGCTCTTCATCTTCCTCCTAGCTCGGAGTAGCTCCTGCACAACATAAAAATCTCAATTAGAGCATTTTGTTATCTTTTATCATTTAAACATCAATAAAGCATGGCTAATTTAGAGTATAAATAGCGTCTACATTGCATAATATAGGATACTATCAGCCATCACGGTCCTAAAGGTGAATTACGGATCGTGACACAACCTAATTAATTAGAATGATTTTTCAGACGCTAAACACAAAAAATAGAGCATTGTCAATTCATCTTCAACATAAGACAATCTGCAAAGCTTCAGAGATTCAGTCAATTATTTTTTTGGTATAGTTCGAGGTTTTGATTTGACCGTGATTGATAGGAATTTTTCTGCCCGACATTCATTGATACAAGTATTTACAAAATATTTAGTAATTTGATTTACTATATGGAAAGCTAAACAATGCTAATTCGTCATTCTGGGAAGTACAACAAAAATTATAATATCGATTATTCGATTGAGGGGATATTGAAAGCATAGAGTAAATCGAATATTCCCTATTTATTGAAAGCATGTATTCGATAGGTATAATGTATATGTTATTTTAAATTATTGTATAATGTATAAGAAAGTTACAATGCGCTACCTTAATACATGTATGAATATAGCCTGTAATATGAATATTTAATGAAAGCATGTAGTCATGTGTAAGGTATGTAATCAACCTATTGCAAGTATTCAATGTACTTCAATTTTTGTTTTTTACTGTTGCATTCATGATATTCAATGTTTGTATTCACCGTATTCACTATTTTATATTCAGTATATTCAATTGTATTTGTATTAACAATATTTTAGTTATTCCTATTACATGTTATTGCTACTGTATTTTGTATATTTTGTAACCACCCGGTCGGTCGTTCCGTGATATTAGCCCCGTTTTTTCTTGTTTATGATTTGTCATGTGTTGCTTAGCCTATTTATGATGTGTTGGGACGGTTGTTTCAGGTTTGGAGCGGTAATGGTGAGAAATCATACACTTAGTCTCTTAAGTTGGCCTTGTGGTTGGAAAAGTCAACCGGAAGTTGATTATTAGGTAAACGACCTCGGAATGTAGAATTTAGGGCTCAGATAGCTTCATTAGGTGATTTGGGACTTAGAAGTGTGTTCAGAATGTGGTTTAGAGGTCCGGAGTAGAATTACGCTTGAATTGGCGAAATTGAGTTTTTGGCAATTTCCAATCGGCAGTGGAAAATTAGCTATCGGGGTCGGAATGGAATTTCAAAAGTTGGAACAGGCTTGTAGCGTCATTTTGGATGTGTGTGCAAATCTTCAGGTCATTCAGACGAGTTTTGGGTAGTTTCGGCATCGTTGGTGATTTTTTGAAAAGTTTAAAATCCTTAGGCTTGAATCATGGGTTGATTTGATGTTTCGATGTTATTTTGGGGGTTCCGGGGGTTCGACTAAGTCCGAGTGATCATTTATGACTTGTTGATACTTTTGGTCTCGAGGGCCTCGGGATGAGTTTGGATGGTTGTCGGCATGGTTTTTGGCATTTAAGAACTGCTGGTGTGAAGCCTTCTGGTTTCTCCGCACCTGCGAATATGGGACCGCAGGTGCGAGTTCACAGAAGCGGAGAAGGGGTTATAGATGCGGAGTTGTCTAGGCTGGAGAAGGGCCACAGATGCGGAGGATGGGCCGCAGTTGCGGAGTCGCAAGTGCATATATTGGACCCCTTAAGTGATTTGCGCAGGTGCGCACCTGGGACCGCATGTGTGATGAATTAGTCGCAGGTGTGGTCATTGCTGGGCAGAGTATATAAATAGAACCCTTAGCGAGATTTTCGGGTTTGAAGCTTTTGGAGGGTTTTTGAAGAGGAAATTTGACGGTTCTTCGTGGAGGTAAGACTTTTGGACTTAAAACTCGTTTATGTATGATTATTTGACTGATTGGGGGTGTAATTTATGGAAATTTGTGACTAAAACTTGGGTTAGGGCTTGAGGTTCTAGACTTTGAATTGAGAATTTGAGGGGCCATTTGTTGTCGGATTTTGGTGTATTTGATATGTATGAACTCGTGAGAGTGTAAGGATCCCAGTTTTGTAATTTTTATCGAATTCCGAGATGTGGTCACGGGGGTCGGGTTTGACCAATTTCCGGATTTGTGCTTAATATTGATAATTTTTGAATGGGCTTCGTTCCATGTATATATTAATCATATAAATCTATGCTAGATTCTGAGCAATCGGAGGCCGAGTCTGGAGGAAAAGGCATTGAGGGCTAGGTATTTAGCCGGTTTTGAGGTAAGTAACATTTCCAAACTTGGTTCTGAGGGTTCGAAACCTCGAACTATATACTATATGATTATAATTAAGGTGACGCACATGCCAAGTGACGGGCGTGCGGGCGTACACCAAGTAATTGTGGCCTGGTTCATCCCATGGCACCGTCTAGTAGCTATTTCGAATTGATATTCGCGCTTTTATTGATGTGATTAATGTGAACATGCTAGAAATCATGCTAAGTCAAATGCTAGGGCTTCACGCCAAAAATGCTGAGACCCGAGTGGTCGTATATTTCCGTCTCCTTATGTGTTTATTTCATTTTGTATCCTCAGTCCTGTCATAGCATATCATTTCATGCCTCAGTCTCGGTAGTTGTTGTTTTTATATATGTATCATTGTTTCGGGCTAGTTCATGCATTTGTGAGCCCATGTGAGCGAGACTGGAGAATAATGACTGAGTGAGGCCGAGAGCCTGTTATTGAGACATTTATGAAATCGGACTGCACAACGCAGCGATACTCCGATCATGCCTTACTTTGCTTGATATAGCGCTTGGGCCAATAGGAGCCCCTCCGGAGTCTTTACACCCCCAGTGAGCGGATTAATATAGAGGGGTGGATCTTCCCTGGGCATGGACCTTGTCCGAAGTTGATGATATGTGAGGGGTGGATCGTCCCTGGACATAGATTTTGTCCGAGTATTTTGTTCCAGAGATGGATCTTCTCCGTGGACTGGATCGGCCTTTTCCTCATTACTGAGTGACTACGGTCATCGGTGTTTGTGTACTATCCGGGATGGATCTTCCCTAGGGCCGAGAGCTATATACAGCACTGAGTGGACTTTGATGTGAGAGTTGTGAGAACCAGGTGCATTTCCAAACTGTTGATACATTGGCATGTAGAGTACTGAGATATACCTGGGTTACTTATCATATCTGTCATATTCTGTTTTCATTATCTGTTAAAACTATGAACATGCCTAAATTCTGTGTATTATTTTCATTACAATTATTGAGGTGTAGTCCGTCACTACCTCTCAGCCTGTAGTTTGGTTTTGTTACTTCTGAGTTGGTGTACTCACGTTACCCTCTGCACCTTGTGTGCAGATCCAGGTTCATCGAGGCCAGGTAGAAATGGTTGATTGGTTGGCAGAGATCCCTGGAGTCTTCGAGGTAGCAACTGGTGATCGCAGCCTCGATTTCTCCTTCTTTATCCTCCTGTCGCATTTATATTATTTCAGACTATGTTGTCTATTTTGTACTTCGGCACTCTTACCTTGTAGTAGCTCATGATTCGGTGACACTAGATCTGGGTTTGGTTTTTACATGATGTTTTGACGATGTTAAACTTTTAAATGGATTATTGATGACACTTTTGCTACTGAATTTGAAAATTCTTCTGAAAAACGAATCTTATTTCAACAAAAATGTGTGGCTTGCCTGATTCCACGACAGGCACCATCACGACGAGTGTTTTGGGGTCGTGACAAGTTGTATCAGAGCACTAGGTTGAAATATCGCCAGTCATGAGCAGGTTTAGTAGAGTCTTGCGGATCGGTACGGAGACGTCTGTACTTATCTTCGAGAGGCTACAGAACCCTTGGGAAAAATCTCACATTCTTGAATTCTGCCGTGCGAATCTGTTGATTCTTGGAACTAAACTTTTGTTGTTTCATTCTCTCACAGATGGTGAAGACTCGTGCTACTGATCAGGGTGACCAGACACCAGCTAGACCAGGGAGAGGTTGAGGCCGCGGTAGAGGCCGCGGTAGAGGCCGTGGCA
Organism: Nicotiana knightiana; assembly: GCA_005239525.1. Lineage (NCBI taxonomy): Eukaryota > Viridiplantae > Streptophyta > Magnoliopsida > Solanales > Solanaceae > Nicotiana > Nicotiana knightiana. The sequence continues at coordinate 51,310 of ML426641.1, read as the reverse complement.
GAGGGAGGGGTGCAGCTTGCGCAGCAGCCGGGGCAGTACCTATGGACCCTCCTATTGTTCAGGATCAGGTCCCCGCCGCAGATGTTCTAACGGTACTCGCTTAGGCACTGGTAGTGCCTATTGTGATTCCGGATCTTCAGGAGACCCTAGCTCAGATTTTGACTGTGTGCACCAGTCTTGCACAGGCAGTCGTTATGTCTTCTACTCCCGCTACTTCTCAGGCCTGGGGAGGCACTCAGAATCCAGTTGCCCGGACACTTGAGCAGGTTACCTAGGGGCTTCAGACACTGGGGGCAGCTCCAGCCCAGCCGGTTGCCCTAGCCCAAGATTTTGTGGTCCCAACTTTGGCAGACCATGAGCAGAGCAGGTTGGAGAGATTTAGTAAACTTTAGCCTCCGACTTTCAGTGGTACTGAGGGCGAGGATGCCCAGGGTTTCCTAGACAAGTGTTAGAGGATTCTTCGCACAACAAGGATATTGGAGGCCAGTTGGGTCCCATTTACTACCTTCCAGTTCTCAGGAGCTGCACTCGCGTGGTGGGAGGCCTATGAGAGGTGTAGACCTGTTCATGCAACTCCCCTTACCTGGCATCAGTTCTCCATTCTTTTCCTGGAGAAGTTTATACCGCAATCCCGCAGGGAGGAGCTGGCGCAGGGAGTTCGACCAGTTGCGTCAGGGGAACATAACCGTGACGCAGTAAGAGATGAGGTTCTCCGAGTTGGCCCGTCATGCTATTTGGCTAGTTCCCACGGATAGGGAGAGGATCAGGAGGGTCGTTGATGGCCTCACTTATCAACTTCGGATTTTTCCACCAGGGAGAGGGTATCTGGTGCTCCTTTTGAGAAGGTGGTTGACATTGCTAGAGAGATTGAGTCGGTTCGCCGCTAGTAGCGAGTTGAGATAGAGGCCAAGAGGCGTCAAGGGTCTGGTAGTTTTAGTGGTGTTCATTCAGGAGGTCAGTCTCAGCACAGCAGAGGCCGTTCATTTAGGCCTCCTCACCCAGTCCGCCCAGCCTACAGTGGTGCATCGTCGGGGAATGGTCCCCGCAACTCTCATCCGGGCCAATCCTCATTCAGTGCTCTTCCAGCCCAGAGTTCATCTTGGCCACCATCAATTCAGGGTTCCTCGGCACATGGTTCTTCTAGTTGTTATTCTGGTTCTAGGGGTTCCCTTCAGTTCCCACCGTCATTTGCTGAGAGGGGTTGCTTTGAGTGTGGTGATCCGGGTCATATCAAGAGGTTTTGTCCCCGTCTTTAGGGTGGTTAATTCCAACAGAGGAGCCAGCCTTCAGTTTCAGCACAAGTTACTTCACCACCCGCCAAGGCAGCGAGGGGTGGGGTCCAGTCAGCTAGAGACTGCCCTAGAGGGGGAGGTCGATCAGGTGGAGGTCAGGCTCGATTTTATGCACTTCCAGCCAGACCAGATGTTATGGCCTCAGATGTAGTGATTACAGGTATTGTTTCAGTATGTCACCGAGATGCTTCAGTCTTATTTGATCCAGGTTCCACGTATTCATATGTTTCACCATACTTTGCTCATTTTCTGGATATGCCTCGTGAGTCCTTAGTTACATCTGTTCATGTGTCGACTCTGGTGGGCGATACTCTTGTTGTAAAGTGTGTGTACCGGTCGTATGTGATATTTGTTGGGGGTTTGGAGACCCGGGTGGATCTGTTATTGCTTAGCATGGTTGACTTTGACGTGATATTGGGCATGGATTTGATATCTCCGTGCCATGCTGTTCTTGATTGTCATGCTAAGACTGTGACCTTAGCGATGCCAAGATTTCCAAGAGTCGAGCGGAGAGGTTCCATTGAGTATGTGCCTAGTCAGGTGATTTCATACCTGAAGGCCCAGCGTATTGTAGAAAAAGGGTGTTTCGTATTTGGCTTTTGTGAGGGATGTCAGTGTTGAGACTCCCACTATTGTTTTTGTTCCTGTAGTCCGAGATTTTTCGGACGTGTTTCCTGCTGACCTGCCAGGCATGCCACCTGACAGGGATATTGATTTTGGTATTGATTTTCTGCCGGGCACCCAGGCTATTTCCATTCCACCGTACCGCATGGCGCCGGTGGAGTTGAAGGAATTGAAAGAGCAGCTTCAGGAACTCCTAGATAATGGGTTCATTCGGCCTAGTGTGTCACCTTGGGGTGCGATAGTGTTGTTGGTAAAGAAGAAAGATGGTTCTATGAGAATGTGTATTGACTACAGACAGTTGAACAAAGTTACAGTCAAGAATAAGTATCCCTTGCCTCGTATTAATGATTTGTTTGACCAGCTTCAGGGAGCCAGAGTGTTCTTTAAGATTGATTTGAGATCCGGGTATCATCAGCAAAGGATTCGGGATTCAATATTCCCAAGACGGCTTTCAGGACTCATTATGGTCACTATGAGTTTATGGTAATGTCTTTTGGGCTGACCAATGCCCCAGCAACGTTCATGCATTTGATGAACAACGTGTTTCATCCGTACTTGGATTCTTTTGTTATTGTGTTCATTGATGACATCCTGGTATATTCTCGTAGCCAAGAGGAGCACACTCAGCATTTGAGAGTTGTTTTACAGATATTGAGGGAGGAGAAACTTTATGCAAAGTTCTCCAAGTGTGAGTTCTGGCTTGGATTAGTAGCTTTCTTGGGGCACATGGTGTCCAGTGAAGGTATTCAGGTGGATCTGAAGAAGATAAAGGCGGTGCAGAGTTGGCCCAGACCGTCCTCAGCTACAGAGATTAGGAGCTTCCTTGGTTTGGCGGGATATTACCGTCGCTTTGTGGAGGGGTTTTATTCTATTGCTTCGCCCTTGACCAAATTGACCCAGAAGAGTGCTCCGTTCAAGTGGTTGGACGAGTGTGAGGAGAGCTTTCAGAAGCTCATGACTGCATTGACCTCAGCTCCAGTGTTAGTATTGCCATCAGCTTTAGGTTCTTATACCGTATATTGTGATGCCTCGAGGATAGGCATCGGTTGTGCTTTGATGCAGGAGGGTAGGGTGATTGCCTATACCTTGCGCCAGTTGAAGACTCATGAGAAGAATTACCCAGTGCATGATATCGAGCTAGCAGCCATTGTTCACGCCTTGAAGATTTGACGTCATTATTTGTATGGGGTGAATTGTGAGATTTTCACTTACCACCATAATCTGCAGCATCTGTTTAAGCAGAATGATCTGAATTTGCGTCAGAGGAGATGGTTGGATCTTCTCAAGGACTATGATATCACTATTCTATACAATCCAGGGAAGGCCAATGTAGTGGTCGATGCCTTGAGTCGCAGAGCAGAGAATTTGGGGAGTCTAGCATATCTTCCAGCAGCAGAGAGACCATTTGCGTTAGATGTTCAGGCCTTAGCAGGCCAGTTGGTGAGATTGGATCTATCAGAGCCCCATCGGGTATTAGCTCATGTAGCTTCCAGGTCTGCCCTTTATGACTGGATCAGTGAGTGCCAGTATGATGACCCACACTTGCTCGTTCTTCGGGACATGGTCTGATGAGGTGATGCTAGGGATGTAGTTATTGGTGATGATGGGGTTATGGGGATGCAGTGTCGAATTTGTGTGCCCAATGGGGATGGGCTTCGAGAGTTGATTTTAGCAGAGGCCCATAGCTCGTGGTATTCCATCCATCCGGGTGCCCCGAAGATGTATCAGGATCTGAAGCAGCATTATTGGTGGAGGCGAATGAAGAAGGCTATTGTTAAGTTTGTAGCTCGGTGTCTCAACTGTCAGCAGGTCAAGTATGAGCACCAGAGGCCAGGTGGGTTGCATCAGAAGTTGGATATTTCGGAGTGGAAGTGGGAGCGAATCACCATGGACTTTGTAGTTGGGCTCCCACGGACTTCGAGGAGGTTCGATGCTATGTGGGTGATTGTGGAACGGTTGACCAAGTCCGCGCACTTCATTCCTGTTGGTACCACGTATTCTTCAGAGCGGTTAGCTTAGATTTATATCAGGGAGATTGTCCGGTTGCATGGTGTTCCAATTTCTATCATTTTTGACAGAGGTACTCAGTTCACATCTCAATTTTGGAGGGCCGTGCAGAGAGAGTTCGGTACTCAGGTCGAGTTGAGCACAACATTTCATCCTTAGACGGACGGGCAGTCAGAGCGCACTATTTAAATTTTGGAGGACATGTTGCGTGCTTGTGTCATTGACTTTGGGGGTTCATGGGACCAGTTATTGCCACTCGCGGAGTTTGCATATAATAATAGTTATCAATCGAGTATCTAGATGGCTCTGTACGAGGCTTTGTATGGTAGGTTCGAGTCGGGTGAGGCTAGGCTATTGGGCACAGACTTGGTACATGTTGATACCCAATTTTTCCTCAAACTATTTTAAAATTGGCATATGTGCCTTCAAAATCACTTTTTATAATAACTAGTAATTTTCCATATTTCATTTAATTTATTTTCCAATTTATACAGTATTTTAAATTCAATAATTATTCATAAATTATATTATCAATAATTTCAAAATATTTCCTAGCTCAATATATCATTTTTATCGTATTAGTATTTATTATTTCACAAATTAGCCAATTTGGCATTAATTACAACAATTTTGCAATTATAGCCTAATTATTCATTTTATACCATTTTAATCCAATAGTTAGTCATTTTATATTTTAATATTAGCTAATTACCTTAATTTCACCTATTTAGCCTTATTTTCATTTTTATGTAATTGTTAGCTATTTTTATTAATTCTTTATCTATTTAATTGGGTATTTAATAATTAGACCTTTCCTATTTAAAATCTAGCTTAAATCAAATCTGAATCCTAACCCAATAAACTAGCCCAACTACCCAGCCCAATCCTCACAAATATACCCAGCCCAATCCCCCTTTGATCTGAGCCGTTGATTAATTCAAATCAATGGCCCATATCTCAGCTTACCATATTAATCCTAAACGACCTACCCCAAACCCTCATTCCCCCTTCACTCTCAGCTGTCTCAACTCTCTCATCTCTCTCTAAACACTTCACCTGCTAAACCTACTGACCTCCCTTCTCCGGCCGTCTCCATGTCGGAATCCATGGTGGTCTCGCCACCTACCAGCCTTATGGCTCCCCCTTGAACGTGTGTCATCATTTTGAGGTCATCATACGAACCTGGAGCGGTTCAACTCCTACCCATGGTCCTTCATGCCATTTTCCGGCTACCTCCGGCCGTTCGAGTAAGATCTATGACCCTTGGGTTAAAACCAGTAACATTTTAAGGCTTTCTTATCTTTTCTGGGTTCTCTTCGAAACCCTAATTCTTTAAACCTTCCGATTCTGTTAGATCTGTAATAGATCTATACCTATTATGAGTTCTTTCCATGTTTTCTTTAAAGATTCTTCAGGATCCTAAACAATTTTTCAGTTTTTGAACTAGGGTTTTCAAAATCCCTTTCAAAACAGTCTGCTTTCTAATTTCTTAGCATTATCTTATGGTCCTACCATGTTTAAACGTTATTTGAGTCTTTCCATTTCGTTTGAGTCATTTTTGATAAAAAGCCCCAACTTTTTTGGTTCAATATGTGAATCCGAGTTTATTTGCAATATTGTTTTACCTGTTCTAGTATAACTACTCTGCTTTCATGAGTATTGTGTGATTTTGTGATTTTTGCCCTATGCTTGATGTTAGGGTTTTTGATACCTCGTCACTTTTTCCCAAATCATGATTGTCTGATGGGTTCTTTAATTATTTGTTGTGTTCTGATATGAATCCCTAATTGTGTGATTAGGGTTTCTGATTTTTTTTTAATATGTGTTATTCCGTTTAAATCAGCAACGTTTTTACCATTTTGAATTTTTGAATAACTGTGATTCTTACTTTATTGATTTTACACAATATTCCCTACTGATTTTATGTATTTTTCTCATAGTTGTGATATTTTTCTTAAAGCTGTAATTTTGTGTATTTTCCGTATAACTCTTTACTGATTTTTTAATTACTTCCTTACTTGTATGATACTTTCCTTAGTTAGTATTGATTCCCTGTGATTTTTAATGTCATTCATGATTCTTGTGACTAATTTCCAGAATTAAAGCTGTACTATACCTTATTTATGTGTATGAATATGCTATCAGTTATTTAACATGTACTTTCCTTAATTATGTATTATGTACTTAGTCTTTATTACGTGCCACATGCTTTTACTACTCCTATTATGGTAAAATCAGTCTTATAATTGACTATTTTCCTTGTTTTATACAACTTGTACCCGTTTGAACTATGACTCCCTAATTAAAGGGAGTCCGGTTCTTGATTGATCATGATTGGGTATTTTTCCTATAACTATGTTAAATTAGTACTTCTTACCTTATTTGCTACCTGTTTTCAAACTATATATACTCTCTACTCTTCATTAACAAAAACGCACGAACAATACACTGTTCTGAACTCTCTCACACACATATACATTCTCTCTTGTTATTCTTGTTGTTTACTTGCTATTCTCAGTCAGCTGCAAGCCAAGACTGAGAAACTATACACTCTACTGCTCTGCACTCTACTGTTCTTCACTCTACTACTCCTCACTCTGCACTTACTCTCTCATTTAACTGGTATGTTTTTTCAGTTTAAATCAAAAATAATAACATGCTTCTTTTAATATTGCAATTCCTTCTATTTCTACTATGATTTTACTTATGATATTGTTGCGTACCCTGTAATTAGCATGTCTACTTTCACTTTACTACTATAATTGTTAAGATGTCCTATCCTCCCTTAGATTCAGCATGTTATCTCCCTAGCACACCCCTCAATTGAATTCTATTAGCTTCTGGCCTGAACCTCTTTATGAAGAAATTGTTTCTGTGGTTGTTAAGTGTTGTAATACCTTAGTACTTCTTTGGTGCTAACTTATATGCAAAATCTATACCTATGTGTGTCCTACTTGTCCCTAATCCCTCATTCCCTGTTTGTGAATGCTTCCTTGTACTATGCATGCTGATGTGGTTCTGGGTTGTTGATTGTCCTAATCCCTTTCTTTCAAACTGTTTTCATTATAAGCAAAGTCTTCTGTTCTCCAAAACTTATTTCAAACTACTCATTTTCAAACTGTTTTCCAACTCAACTCTTTCAAAACTATGTCAAGCACTCTCACATATACTCTTAGTCATTAGGTTTTGCCCCTCTTGTGTGAGCATTGCCTTGGGACCCTTGAGCTCCCTATGAACTTTGACACACGAGAGCTGGCCTTTCCACACTGCACTTACTCCATTTGGTTATGAAATTTGGGTGTGAGCACTGTCCGGGATCCCTTGAGATCCTTAGGGAACTCTGACACGCCTGGATTTGTATGAAAGGCTGTGAACTAATGGAATTTGAGGCTTCTGGAGACCTTGGGCCTATCAGTAGGCTCCCTATAGTGTAACTTCTTATTTTCTTATTTCCTTATGTAATTTAATAATTATTTGTAAACAACTATTGGGGATGGATAGTGAAAAGGCAAAAGGGTAGTTATGCATGTTATAAACATTAAAGGGTAGAAACCATGCTATTAGGTTTACATTCCTTATTTGCGCAATAGAAATCATGTTTAGGATCAACATGTGCAAAGCATGCATACATTAGAAATCATGCCCCTTTAGGTCCCATGTCTACTGTTTCAGCATATGCTTCCTTATATCACTTAGCAAAATTATGTGTTAAAATATGCTAATAACTAGTACTTTACCATTATGTTATATGATGCCATGTACACTTAGAAATCCTGCCTAGGATAACAACGCGCTAATAAACAGTTCACTCTCATATTCTGAAAGCATGTTCGACACTTTAACTTTATGCATTTAGCAAATCCTTCCTAGGAATTCTGCATACAACCCATTCTGCATCTCCATATGTGCATATTAGATATCATATTTTAGGACTCATTCACCACCTAATTACCGATGCATGAAAAGGGACCTAAAACTATTTTACCATGTCTTTAAACAACCAGTGATAATTCTGCATTTGATGCAACACCTAAGTACAACATGTTTAGGAAAAACAACTCAAACAGTTTCTTTAATAATATGGGTAATTACTGAGCATTGTCCTACACCTAGGCAAGCCTTAGGTAATTGAAGTTGTTAAAATTGGAAATATGTTCATTTATGAATGCTGCTTAATTATCAACAGGATAAAAATCAGCAAGCAAAACTGATTAAGACTCCCTCTCTGAGTTATGCAATAAATTTGTCTTTGTGTTATCACTTAGATACCATGCTTAGGATCTGAACCTGAATCTGGACCTTAACTTTGTATGAGTCATGTTGTTTATGTGTACTATGTGTGGAGGTACTTGTGCCTTTTCTATGTTTTTCTATGTTTCCCCCTAATTGCAGTCCTACATGTTCTTATCTGTCGCCTTAGTATTTTTCCTTCAAACCTAAGGGTCTGCCTAGAACATCCATTATAGGATAGAAGTCCTAAATTCCTCCGGGACTGATAAGAAGGTACGGGTAACAACATGCAATAGAGGTCGAGACCAACAGTCGATTTAGTTACTTTCACGGAGTGGGAAAGGGTAGAATATGGATATGATGACTGGTGCGATAATACCACGTGTAGCCCCTCTTGGAGGAGTGATTACCGAGTATTGTATTGATGTGATCCATATTATTATAAACCTAGGATACCCTTCATATTCTTAGATTGTAACCCCTTCAAAATCTAACCTTCTTTACTATTTTTAAACATCTGCATGCTTAAGACTTAAATCCCCTCTTATTTGAGGCTTTATTTGTTTGTTTGCTATGCCGTACAAATTCACAAAAGCTGTTTGGTCGGGAACCACACTTGTGGTTCCTGAGGGGTGCCTAACACCTTCCTCTTACGATAATTTCAAGCCCTTACCCTATCTCTGGTTAACAACGTAGTTGTAAATGAACCCCTTGGTGTCCTAACGCACCTTTAAAAATCGTTAGGTGGTGACTCTCAAAAACACAAACCCCTTTCCCAAAAGGAAAGAGTTGTCCCAACCGAATGTCATAAACCCGATCTCTGTGAGGAAAGAGGGGGTGCGACAGCATGGCGACTCTGCTGGGGATATATCTAGGCTTTTACCATTTCAAACGGTTTTGTGAACTTGTCTTTACTTTGTTAATACTTGCGACCTTTCCCTTTCCCACTTTTATGTTCCATTAATTGTCTATCTCTTTAATCATTTATTTTTGTTCAAAAGTAACTGACATGTTTTTCATGTTTCCTTCCTTTGTAACTGCTTTTAAATTATAAACTGCTGTATTTACTGCTTTCATAACGTGCAAATACATGACAACATGTTCTTATTGTTTATTTAATATTGCATAATCATGCTCAACATTCATACTCCACTCGTGCCAAATAAAATACTATAGCAACGCTTGATGAGTGGTTGCGCTCTTCCTATATTATTACCCCCTAAATTCAGAAAGGCTTATTTGCGGTAAAACTAGTCGAGCAGCGGTGCAGTCGACGGTTCCGTGCCTTTCCCCCTTGAGTTGTTTACTCGAGGGTACTAGTCTAAAACCCCATAGAAACCTCATTCCGTTATGTTGTTTCATGCATCATGGTCAAACATAGCCAGGCTAAAGTGTGGTCCGCACAATAACTTTTAAGATTTCCTTATCCAAAAGTCCACTGGGTTTCCCTAAACCGAAACGGACATCATCACCTTCTGTGTATTTATTTGGAGAACTAGTTGATGTTAAATAGTCGAGTCTGGTGGGGGTAAGGGCCTAACCTTTTTTGCCTTGCAGAAAAACGAGGCACGAAGTCCCCAAATTCGGCATGGTCTCCATTATCCCTTCAAGATTGCTAAGTCGGTGGGAAGATTTACATTCTAGTGACGAAACTCTCGTAAGGAAATACTTGGGCAATCTACCATCTCTCCTAGAAATCCAACCTAACAACATGATAATAGAGGTTGCTACCCTGTTCTGGGATTGTGAAAGGTCTGTGTTCCGCTTTGGGGACATTGAAATGACACCTTTGTTGTAGGAAATAGGAGGATTGGCTGGCCTAGTATGGGAAACTCCGGGGTTGCTAATGCCTGAGAACCCCACAGGCAAAGGTTTCCTCAAAATGATGGGTCAGAAGAAGAAGGCAGAAATGGTATGCTTAAAGAAGTCATACATCCCCTTTGACTACTTGTACGAGAGGTACGGTCACAGAAAATCATACCGTACCTACCACGACGAGTTTGCCATCACATCCTTGGGACACATCCATCGTAGAGTATTCGTCTTCATGTTTTGCTTCTTGGGTCTGATTTTGTTTCCAATAAAGAAGGAGAGAATCCACACTAGATTGGCCATGGTAACCAAGACACTAATGGAAGGAACTGATGGGCAAAGCTTCAGCATTGTGCCCATGATCATTGCAGACATATATCGAGCCTTGGAGAAGTGTCAACAAGGGGCAAGACACTTCGAAGGCAGCAATCTACTACTTCAGCTTTGGCTCATGGAACATCTCCAAAAGGGCGAATACTGACAAGAAATTCATCGAAGAGTTTAGGATGACCACATCGCTTTCCACCATCCAAAGCGAATGAATTACATCCTCGACATGTTTTTCAGCCTGAGAACGCAAAACGATGGGTCGAGATCTTTGGTAATCTAACTGAAGAACAGGTTCAGTGGATGTTCGAGTGGTTTCTGACAGAGGAGTTCATCGCCCATTCCAGAGATGCACCGTTCCTAATACTAATTGGTCTAAAAGGAACATACCCTTACGTCCCTCTTCGAGTTATGAGTCAAGCGGGTAGGGAGCAAGTCATACCCAGGGTCGACAGGATGAGCCATCTTTGAGCTGACTTCCAAAATGATGATAGTCCTCACAAGTGCCAAGCCCAACACATGTGGCAGTGCAAGATTATAATGGAGAAGGACACCATCGAGCCAGACAGATATCATGCCGGTTGTACCCCTTTCTATCCTGGTTGGTTGGCAGAAAATTGGGGTGGTCTGAGTGAGCCAGGGTTCGTTCAGGGCTACAGGGTTATAGATGAAAAGGCCGAGGCACAAGTCAAAAATAACCAGCTGCGCAAGAGGATCTGTGAGTGTGAGGATGAGCACCATGAAATACATGAGTCTAACAAGAAACTAATCGAGGAATGGAAGGATATGGCTATCAGCACCAACAAATGGTTAGGGTATTTGGAGCGAGGCATAGTGGAGCTGGAGAAAAAATTTCTCAAAAGGATTGAAGACTGTCAAAAGGCTGGAGGGACCAACGGAGGACACCTAGCCAGAGCATACCTATTGCTGGGACTTCGCAAGTTGGGGGAACTGTAAGAGGGAAGCAAGAATGCCGAGTCTGGGGAAGGTCCTTCTGGGACCAAGTAGATAGAAATGTCTTTCTTTTACTTTATCAATGTAATAAGGCCAATGGCCATTAGTGACCTTTACTTCCTGTTTATTTAGTGTCGTCGTCTATTTTCTTATCAATAAAATGAGGCATTTAGCATCTTAAGTTCTCCAAATCAATTTGTCGCTAAGCCTACCTCGGGCACAAAAGAGGTCCTCAAATTAGGACACGCTTTACATTCCCGCACTATGTGTTTAATTACCACAATACTTTTCATAATCCTCACTGACTTCACTACTTTTTGTTTTTGTCTTTCTTTATTTATTTATTCCCCTCCCCAAAGGTTAGTTCGTGCACTATGGAATCATCATCCTATCTTAAAAGATTCAGGGGCCCTCCACCCTCTCCTCCTCTTAGTCCTCCCAAAGGCAAGAAAAAAGGCAAAAAGAAAATGGAAGATTCAAGCAACAGCAGAAATGAGAATGTGGTTGAACGGGTAGAGGCCACTGATGGCCAAGGTATTCGGATTCATAATGAAACTGTGTCGCAGCTAGAACGGAAGTTGTTAAAGTTTCAAGAAGAGCTTGATCAAGTTCGGAATCTGGAAAACCTATCATTCTCCCTCAATGTCCCAGACGTCAACATCCAGAATCCTACACCTCCTCAAAACATCACAAAACAGCAAAATCATCTCGCAGCTCATCATCACACCCCCCACCTAAGAACCAAACTCTTCCAGCACACTGCAATGCCTGCCATACTCCAAACAACACTCCACTGCTTATCTCAGAACCCCAGAACTCCACAAATGACCATTTCCACACTCATGCTCCAAGCCACCATAACAATCCCATCTATGTGGAACCATGCAACACCCCACTCCCCCTATCACATACACACATGAGTCTGACGAAAAGGACCTGCTTATCAGGAACTTGGCCGAGGAACTTAGGAAGATGACCAGCCAAGTTCAAGGCGTCGAGGGAATCAAAGGAGTCGAAGGGTTGAACTATGAAGACCTTTGCATACAGCCCGATGTCGAACTGCCTGAGGGATACAAACCTCTTAAGTTTGAAATGTTTAATGGTATAAGTGATCCAAGGGTCCATCTGAGAACTTATTGTGACAAGCTGGTTGGAGTAGGGAAGGATGAAAGGATCCGCATGAGTTGTTCATGAGGAGCTTGAAAGGAGATGCATTGTCTTGGTACATCAGCCAAGATCCCAAGAAATGGTCAAATTAGGTGAGCATGGCATCTGAATTTATGGAAAGATTCAGGTTCAACACAGAGAACGCACCGAACGTGTTCTATATTCAGAATTTGAAAAAGAAGCCCGCGGAGACATTTCACGAGTATGCTACTCGTTGGAGGTACGAAGCTGCCAAGGTCATACCCGCCTTAGAAGAGGAGCAGATAAACAAGTTCTTTGTTCGGGCTCAGGACCCGCAGTACTATGAACGGTTGATGATGATTGAGAACCACAAGTTCTCCGACATTATCAAATTAGGTGAATGGATTGAAGAAGGTATCAAGAACAGTATGGTCACAAATTTTGAATCCTTTCAAGCTAAAAACAAGGGTTTGTAAGTCTGGTGGTGTGTCTAAGAAAAGAGACGCGGGAGCCGTGATGGTTGCACAAAGAACCAAATCCCCACTAAAATACCAAACTTACCCAACACCTCCACTCACATATCAACCAACCCCAAATTACCAAGCACCCTCATACAAAGCTCCACCACCAACTTATCAATCACCTCCACCACCGACATATCAACCTGCTTCACTCAGATACTCACAACCCGCTCCTGTCTACCACACTTACAATTCCCAACCATCTCATTACCAATCACCCCCTGCCCATGAAAACATCCCTAGAACTTGTCCTAATTTTGATCGTAGACCTCCAAAATAGTATACCGCCATTGCTGAACCTATTGACCAGTTGTATGAAAAGCTCAAAGTTGCTGGTTGTGTCACCCCCATCCCTGCTGCAACCCCTGAGAATCCTTCTCAATGGGTCAACCCAAACAAGTTATGTGCATACCACTCCGGCATAAAGGGGCACACCATCGATCAATGTCATTCTTTGAAGGACAAGATACAATCCCTAATCGACAACAAGTTCATCGTGGCAAAGGAATCCGCTCCAAATGTTCGCAACAATCCTCTTCCGGACCATAAGGGTGGAGGAATCCACTTGATTGAAATAGAAGATAATTGGGACCCCGAGGATCAATCGTGTTGATTGTAGAAGGCGATGATCCAAAGAAACTTGCAGTCACTCTCAACCTGATCATAGTCCAGATTCAACAGTCTGAGGATACTTAGGAAAATATGTCCATGCCTCTTGAGTTTGAAGCAGCGTCACCTGCAAAGACACCAGTGTCGATTGAAGTTGAGTTCGTGTCTCCGGCAAATGCACCCGCACCATTTGAGGTTGCAGTCTTGCCACCCAAGACACATGTTCCATTCGAAGTGAGTGTAGTTGCGCCAATCACGGTGGTGATATTGACCATGCCACCTTTCTATACAAATGTTGTACCATTGGACTGTACAGCCGAGGTGAGAAGGAAAGGCAAAGTCAAGACTGAAGAAGTTGTTGCAGCACAGGGTATGATAAGAACTGGTAGAGTCTATACCTCTGAACATATGGCTGAATCCAGCAGGCAGGATTCCAATCGGCCTACCATTATCGAGACAGGTCCGAACGACCTTTGGAGGAAAGTACAGGCCAAGGAGTATTCGGTCATCGACCAGCTGAACAAAACGTCAGCGCAAATATCTATCCTCTCTTTGTTGCAGAATTTCGACACGCACAGGAATGCTTTATTGAAGGTGTTGAACGAAGCCTATATGCCAAACAACATCACTAGTGGAGAAATGGCTAATATGGTGGGCCAAGTTTTGGAGAGTCACAAGATCAATTTCCATGAGGACGAACTGCCTCCTGAAAGGTTGGGACATAACAAAGCACTTCACATCACTGTGCAATGCGAAGATTATTTTATCACCAGAATCCTGATCGATGGGGGATCCAGTCTTAACATCTGTCCACTGATAACGCTAAACAAATTGGGTAAAGGGCTGCATGAGATAAAGGATGGAGTGATCAACGTGAAAGCCTTTGATGGATCTCAGAGGTCCACCATTGGTGAGATCAGCCTATGCCTACAAATAAGGCCAACCTGGTTCGAGGTGGACTTCTAAGTGATAGATGTGCCAGCGTCCAACAATCTGTTATTGGGACGACCCTGGATCCATGCTGCTGGGGCCGTAGCATCAACGCTACATCAGGCAGTGAAGTTCGAGTGGAACCACCAAGATGTGATTATTCATGGCGACGGTAGTTACCCTATTTACAGTCTCCAGACTATTCCAGTGATTGAAGGAAGAAGGAAGCTGGGTGGAGAAACTTAGCACCACATTGAATGGGTCAACACAATCGACAAAGACAAATGGTGGGATAGCAAGATCGCAAGTATGATGAATTGGGGAGGGTACAAGCCAGGTAAAGGGCTCGGCAAGAACTTTCAGGGGATCTCCAAACCTATCAAACTCAAGAAGCACGCCACCACTTTCAGTTTGGGATACGAATACACTTGGGAAGAATTCAAAAATTGGTCGCCAACATGGCGCGGTCCTTATTACCCTTTGGAGCAACCAATACCGCATCTGGAGCAGACCTTCCAACAGTCCGGCGTTATTTATGGATCAGACGAGGAAGATGCACTAGCAGCAATGACGAACTTATTTCTGGAGGACAGTGATATGGACTGCTGTGTTATTCTCGGGGAGGAGGGGAGGAAGGCCCTTCCATATAGGTTGTGAGCAGAGGGACGTACCTCAAGAATTGGACTGTCAAGAAAATAAAAGCCCGACGAGCCTCGGGTTAGCAAGGCTAAAACGAGCATTATTCATTGTTTTTCTTTACAAAATGATTTCCTTTTTCACATTTTAATTCCTGCAATAAGATCTTCAATGTCCAAAACAATCGTTCAGTTTATCAAAAGCATTTTAAAATTTTTCTTATGAATCAATATTTATTGCTATCATTTTTCTCTCATTACTTTACCTATACAACATTACTATTACCTGTCTTGATGAACCGATGACTGTGACATGCAACAAGACAATGCAGCAAACGGACGTGGATTCAGAAGAAGATGACATACCTGACGAGATTGTCAAAGAAGTTGAGAATTTTGTGAACAGACCTAAGTCCAACTTGGACGAGAATGAAATCATCAACCTGGGAGATTCAGAAAACATCAAGGAAACACGAATCAGCATTCATTTATCGCCGTCAGAAAAGAAAGAATACACAGAATTTCTAAAGGAGGACATATTCGCCTGGTCGTATGACGACATGACTGGTCTAAGTACGTCTATTGTGGCTCACAAATTTCCAACCAATCCAATGTGTCCACCGGTAAAACAAAAGCTCAGGAAGTTCAAACCCGACATGAGTTTGAAAATCAAAGAAGAAGTCACCAAGAAGATCAACGCCAAGGTTCTCAGGGTGGTTCAGTACCCGACATGGTTAGCCAACATGTGCCAGTATCAAAGAAGGATGGGAAGGTTAGAGTCTGTGTCGACTACCGGGATCTCAATCGGGCTAGTCCGAAGGACTACTTCCCTTTGCTAAATATACATATCCTGATTGACAATTGCGCCAAGCATGAACTACAATCATTCGTGGATTGCTTCGCTAGTTATCATCAGATCTAGATGGATGAGGAAGATGCTGAGAAAATGGATTTTATTACGCCGTGGGGAGTGTACTGCTACAAGATAATGCCATTCGGCCTGAAGAATGCACGGGCCACCTACATGAGGGCTATGACCACCATCTTCTACGACATGATTCAAAAGGAGATCGAGGTATACGTGGATGATGTTATTATCAAGTCTAGGAAATCCACTGACCACATGGAAGATTTGAGGAAGTTCTTCAAAAGGTTGGGGAGATACAATCTGAATCTGAACCCCACGAAGTGTGCATTCGGAGTTCCTGCTGGAAAATTGCTCGGGTTCATTGTCAGTCGCCGAGGGATAGAATTGGATCCGTCAAAAGTCAAAGCCATTCAAGAACTACCACTGCCAAGGAACAAGAAAGATGTGATGAGTTTCTTAGGGAGACTTAATTACATCAGCTGATTCATAGCACAGTCTATAGTTATCTATGAGCTGATCTTCAAGATGTTGAAGAAGGACGCCGCAACAAAGTGGACCGATGATTGTCAAAAGGCTTTTGACAAAATCAAGGCATACCTATCAACACCACCAGTCTTGGTACCGCCTGAGCCAGGTATACCTCTGTTACTCTACCTTGCAGTGTTAGATGGAGCTTTCGGCTGCGTTCTGGGGCAGCACGATGAAACAGGAAGGAAGGAGCAAGCCATTTACTATCTCAGCAAGAAGTTCACTCCGTACGAGGCCAGATATTCTCTATTGGAACAAACTTGTTGTGCTTTGACTTGGGTAGCTCAGAAGCTGAGGCATTACTTCTGTGCCTACACAATGTATCTCATATCGAGAATGGATCCATTGAAGTACATCTTTCAGAAGCCCATGCCCACTGGCAAGCTAGCCAAGTGGCAAATCTTGCTGAGTGAGTTCGATATTATCTATGTGACTCAGAAAGTGATCAAGGGACAAGCACTGGCAGACCATCTTGCTGAGAACCCTATAGACGAAGAATACGAACCTCTGAAAATGTATTTTCCTAATGAAGAGGTATCATTCATAGGAGAAGACATTGCAGAATCCTATGACGGTTGGAGAATGTTCTTCGATGGAGCAGCGAACTTCAAGGGAATTGGAATTGGAGCAGTTCTAATATCAGAAACCGGTAAGCATTATCCGGTATCTGCCAAACTCAGATTCCCCTGCACTAACAATATGGCAGAGTATGAAGCTTGTATCTTAGGGCTCAACATGGCCATTGACATGAACATCCAGGAGCTGTTAGTGATTGGTGACTCAGATTTGCTGGTACATCAGGTACAAGGAGAGTGGGCTACCAAGAATTCCAAGATATTGTCGTATCTGCACCACGTAAAGGAATTAAGAAAGAGTTTCATGAAGATAGAGTTTCGGCATATCCCCAGAATCCAGAATGAGTTCGCCGATGCATTGGCTACTTTGTCCTCAATGATCCAACACCCAGACAAGAATTTCATTGATCCTATTCCCGTAAAGATCCATAATCAGCCAGCTTATTTTTCACATTTTGAAGAGGAAGCAGACGGAAATCCTTGGTTTCATGACATCAAGGAGTATTTGGCAAAAGGAGATTACCCAGAGCTTGCAAATCCCACTCAGAAAAACATGCTTCGAAGACTATCCAACAACTTCTTTCACAGCGGAGGAATCCTATGTAGGAGGACTCCCAATTTGGGATTATTACATTATGTTGACGCAAAGGAAGAATCCAAGCTGCTAGAGGAGATTCATGCTGGGACCTGTGGCCCACATATGAACGATTTTGTTCTAGCAAAGAAGATACTCCGAGCTGGTTGTTTTTGGATGACTATGGAAACGGACTGCATCCAGTATGTCTGGAAATGCCACCGTTGTCAGATACACGCAGATATGATAAAGATACCTCCAAAAAAGCTCAACGCAAAGAGCTCACCATGGCCGTTCGCTGCCTGGGGCATGGATGTTATTGGACCAATCGAGCCTGCCGCCTCCAACGGACACAGGTTCATTCTGGTAGCCATCGACTATTTCACCAAACGGGTCGAAGCAGCATCCTACAAAGCAGTGACTAAGAAAGTCGTGGCAGACTTTGTCCGCGACCGTATTGTTTGTCGATTCGGGATTCCTGAGTCAATCATCACCGACAATGGTTCCAATCTCAACAGTGACCTGATGAAAGCTATGTGCGAGGCTTTCAAGATCAAACACAAGAATTCCACAACTTACAAACCTCAGATGAATGGAGCTGTAGAAGCCGCCAACAAAAACATCAAGAAGATACTAAGAAAGATGATAAAAAGGCACAAGCAGTGGAACAAGAAGTTATCATTTGCCTTATTGGGATATCGCACCACAGTTCGCACCTCAACAGGGGCAACTCCCTATATGCTAGTTTGTGGTACTGAGGTTTGCCGAAGTTGAGATTCCATCTCTAAGAATTAAACAAGAAGTTGAGCTCGGCGATGCAGAATGGGTAAAGAGCCGTTATGAGCAACTAGCCCTCATAGACGAAAAAAGAATGAATGCAGTCTGTCTTGGTCAACTCTATCATAACAGATTGACCCGAGCCTTTAACAAGAGAGTCAAGCCTAGACAGTTCACACCGAGGCAGCTGGTGCTGAAGAAGATCTTTCCACATCAAGACGAAGCCAAAGGGAAGTTCTCTCTTAACTGGCAGTGTCCGTACATGGTTCACCGGGTACTGACAAGAGGAGCACTTATACCCGCAGAAATGGATGGAGAAGTCTGGCCAAAGCCAATCAATTCAGATGCAGTCAAACGATATTATGTGTACTTTCTATGATTTTTTTCAATGATGTAAATTGAATTACGCCTGACCTGATTCCCGTTTAAGAGGGGATACGTAGGCATCCCTATGGGTTTGGTCACAATTCAATAGGAAATTTCATTTTTCCCCGCAATTAGAAACTCGGGCAGAATTTTGAAAAGGACCTTTAAAATTCTGAAGCAAGTTCAGTCGATCGCGCACAAGCAACAGTCAGAAGCATCCACCCATCAAACTGGGGCAGAATCTTGACGAGGACCCTCAAAATTCCGTAGCAAGAAAGGTTGAAATTTCTCGAATCATGTCACGGTCGTCGGTTCATCTAAAAAATATGTTCTAATTAAGTATACATTATGTCACACTTTTGCAAAACCATGCATACTTATAGTTGAGACAGCTTTGTTTAGCAAATGCTACCCCAATGATACAAACGGTATCATCAGATCAAAGTCGAACGAGTCAAGCAAAGCCAGCAGGGATACGAACTAACCCTCCCCTTTACAAAACTCACGATTTTTCTTTGGATGCAGGCACAAAAAACAAACACGCAGAGAATTTTCATCACAATTACAAATGCCAAATTTCGATGTCCACACCAAGAACAAACATGGTCAAAATCACAATGCTCGAAACCATCACACCTGCCGGCATCTACTATCAATATAAATAATGCTCCGTAGTTGCAACGTCCACAATAATCACAATGCCACAGTATGCTATCAGCTAAGAAACTATACTATCATTTGTTATTTTATTTCTTGTATAAGGCTACCTTTCTGCCTTCTGAGGTTAAGTTCTACCTCCATCTACATCATTGCATAAGGCTACCATTCTGCCTTCCGAGACTAAACGATGTCTCCACCTGCATTTGCATAATTGCATAAGGCTACCATTCTGCCTTCCGAGACTAAACGATGTCTCCACCTGCATTTGCATAATTGCATAAGGCTACCATTCTGCCTTCCGATACTAAACGATGTCTCCATCTGCATTTGCATAAGGCTACCCTTCTGCCTTCCAAGACTAAACGATGTTTCCATCTTCATTCGCATCATTGCATAAGGCTATTATTCTGCCTTCTAAGACTAAATGATGTCTCCGTCTGCATTTGCATAAGGCTACCATTCTTCCTTCCGAGACTAAGCTCTACCTCCATATGCATCATTGCATAAGGCTACCATTCTACCTTCCGAGACTAAACGCTGTCTCCACCTGCATTTGCATCATTGCATAAGGCTACCATTCTGCCTTCCGAGACTAAGCATTGTCTCCATCTGCATTGCATAAGGCTATCATTCTGCCTTCCGAGGCTAAGCTCTGCCTCCAATTTACCTTTCGAGACTAACCGCTATCTCAAGAACTATTTACTTCGCTTTCCTTTCAGGCTAAGCTCTACCCTTTCATTCGCAAGACTAAGCTCTGTAATTTTGTGTATTTTCCGTATAACTCTTTACTGATTTTTGAATTACTTCCTTACTTGTATGATAATTTCCTTAGTTAGTATTGATTCCCTGTGATTTTCAATCTCATTCGTGATTCTTTTGACTAATTTCCAGAATTAAAGTTATACTCTACCTTATTTATGTGTATGAATATGTTGTGAGTTATTTAACATGTACTTTCCTTAATTATGTATTATGTACTTAGCCTTTATTACATGCCACATGCTTTTACTACTCCTATTATGGTAAAATAAGTCTTATAATTGATTATTTTCCTTGTTTTATACAACTTGTACCCGTTTGAACTATGACTCCCTAATTAAAGGGAGTCCGGGTCTTGATTGATCCTGATTGGGTATTTTTCCCATAACTATGTTAAATTAGTACTTCTTACCTTATTTGCTACATGTTTTCAAACTATATATACTCTCTACTCTTCATTAACAAAAACACACGAACAATACACTATTCTGAACTCTCTCACACACATATACATTCTCTCTTGTTATTCTTGTTGTTTACTTGCTATTCTCAGTCAGATGCAAGCCAAGACTGAGCAACTATACACTCTACTGCTCCTCACTCTGCACTTACTCTCTCATTTAACTGGTATGTTTTTTCAGTTTAACTTAAAGCATAAAAAACAACATGCTTCTTTTAATATTGCAGTTCCTTATATTTCTACATTGCTTTTACTTATGTTTCTGTTGCGTACCCTGTAATTAGCATGTCTACTTTAACTTTACTAGTATGATTGTTAAGCTGTCCTATCCTCCCTTAGATTCATCATGTTATCTCCCTAGCACACCCCTCAATCAGATTCTATTAGCTTCTGGTCTGAACCTCTTTATGAAGAAATTGTTTCTGTGGTTGCATACCTTAGTACTTCTCTGGTGCTAACTTGTATGCAAAATCTATACCTATGTGTGTCCTACTTGTCCCCAATCCCTCATTCCCTGTTTGTGAATGATTCCTTGTACTATGCATGTTGATGTGGTTTTGGGTTGTTGATTGTCCTAATCCCTTTCTTTCAAACTGTTTTCATTAAAAGCAAAGTCTTATATCCTCCAAAACTTATTTCAAACTACTCATTTTCAAACTGTTTTCTAACTCAACCATTTCAAAACTATGGCAAGCACTCTCACATATACTCTTAGTCATTAGGTTCTACCTCTCTTGTTTGAGCATTGCCTTGGGACCCTTGAGCTCCCTATGAACTTTACACACGAGAGCTGGCCTTTTCACATTGCACTTACTCCATTTGGTTATGAAATTTGGGTGTGAGCACTGCCCGGGATCCCTTGAGATCCTTAGGGAACTCTGACACGCCTGGATTTGTATGAAAGGCTGTGAACTAGTGGCATTTGAGGCTTCTGGAGACCTTGGGCCTATCAGTAGGCTCCCTATAGTGTAACTTCTTATTTTCTTATTCCCTTATGTAATTTAATAATTATTTGTAAACAACTATTGGGGATGGATAGTGAAAAGGGAAAAGGGTAGTTATGGATGTTATAAACATTAAAGGGTAGAAACCATGCTATTATGTTTACATTCCTTATTTGCGCAATAGAAATCATGTTTAGGATCAACATGTGCAAAGCATGCATGCATTAGAAATCATGCCCCTTTAGGTCCCATGTCTACTGTTTCAGCATATGCATCCTTATATCACTTAGCAAAATTTCGTGTTAAAATATGCTAATAACTAGTAGTTTACCATTATGTTATATGCTGCCATGTACACTTAGAAATACTGCCTAGGATAACAACGCGCTAATAAACAGTTCACTCTCATATTCTGAAAGCATGTTTGATACTTTAACTTTATGCATTTAGCAAATCCTGCCTAGGAATTTTGCATACAACCCATTCTGCATCTCCATATGTGCATATTAGATATCATGTTTTAGGACATTCTCCGCCTAATTACCAATGCATGAAAAGGGACCTAAAACTATTTTACCATGTCTCTAAACAACTAGTGATAATTCTGCATTTGATGCAACACCTAAGTACAACATGTTTAGGCAAAACAACTCAAACTGTTTCTTTAATAATCTGGGTAATTACTGAGCATTGTCCTATGCCTAGGCAAGCCTTAGGTAATTAAAGTTGTTAAAATTGGAAATATGTTCATTTATGAATGCTGCTTAATTATCAACAGGATAAAAATCAGTAAGCAAAACTGATTAAGACTCCCTCTCTGAGTTATGCAATAAATATGTCTTTGTGCTATCAATTAGATACCATGCTTAGGATCTGAACCTGAATCTGGACCTTAACTGTGTATGAGTCATGTTGTTTATGTGTACTATGTGTGGAGGTACTTGTGCCTTTTCTCTGTTGTTCTATGTTTCCCCCTAATTGCAGTTCTATGTGTTCTTATTTGTCGCCTTAGTATTTTTCCTTCAAACCTGAGGGTCTGCCTAGAACATCCCTTATAGGATAGAAGTCCTTAATTCCTCCGGGACTGATAGGAAGGGACTGGTAACAACATGCAATATAGGTCGAGACCAACACTCGATTTAGTTACTTTCACGGGGTGAGAAAGGGAAGAATATGGATATGATGATCGGTGCGCTAATACCACGTGTAGCCCCTCTTCGAGGAGTGATTACCGGTTATTGTACTGATGTGATCCATATTATTATAAACCTAGGATACCCTTCATATTCTTACATCGTAACCCCTTCAAAATCTAACCTTCTTTACTATTTTTAAACATCTGCATGTTTAAGACTTAAATCCCCTCTTATTTGAGCCTTTATTTGTTTGTTTGCTATGCCGTACAAATTCACAAAAGTTGTTTGGCCAGGAACCACACTTGTGGATCTTGAGGGGTGCCGAACACCTTCCCCTTAGGATAATTTCAAGCCTTTACCCTATCTATGGTTAACAACGTAGTTGTAAATGAACCTCTTTGGTATCCTAACGCACCTAGAAAATCGTTAGGTGGTGACTCTCAAAAACACAAACCCCTTTCCCAAAAGGAAAGATTTATCCCAACCGAATGTCGTAAACTCGATCTCCACGAGAAAAGATGGGGCGCGACAGTACAGGAAGCGTTGGATAAGGTGAAGTTGATTCAGGAGAGGCTTCGCACGGTGCAGTCTAGGCAGAAGAATTATGCAGACCGGAAGGTCCGGGATGTGTCTTTCATGGATGGGGAGAAGGTGCTACTGAAGGTGTCACCCATGAAGGGTGTTATGCGGTTCGGGAAGAGGGGCAAGTTGAGTCCCCGATTTATTGGGCATTTTGAGGTGCTTCAGAAGGTTGGAGAGGTGGCTTATAGACTTGCTTTACCGCCCAACTTATCGAGTGTTCATCCAGTGTTTCATGTTTCCATGCTTCAGAAGTATGTTGGAGACCTGTCTCATGTTTTGGACTTCATCACGGTTCATCTTGAAGGTGATATGTCATATCAGGTAGAGCCAGTGGCTATTTTGGGTCGACATTTCAAAAGGTTGAGGTCTAAGGAGATAACTTTAATAAAGGTGCAGTGGAGAGGGCAGCCAGTGGAGGAGGCCACCTAGGACACTGAGCGGGAGATGTGGAGCAGATATCCTCACTTATTTAAGGCTTCAGGTATGTTTCTAGACTCGTTCGAGGACGAACGTTTGTTTAAGAGGGGGAGAATCTAACGACCCGACCGGTCGTTCCATGAGATTAGCCCAGTTTTTCCCTGTTTATGCTTTGTCATGTATTTCTTAGCCTATTTATGATGTGTTGGAACGGTTGGTTCAGGTTCGGAGCGATCGTGGTGAGAAATGAGACACTTAGTCTCTTAAGTTGGCCTTGTGGTTGGAAAAGTTAACTAGAAGTTGATTATCAGGTAAACAACCTCGGAATGTAGATTTTAGGGTTCAGATAGCTTCGTTAGGTGATTTGGGACTTAGGAGTGTGTTCAGAATGTGGTTTAGGGTCTGGAGTAGAATTAGGCTTGAATTGGCGAAATTGATTTTTTGGCGATTTTTGGTCAGCGGTGGGAAATTAGCTATCGGGGTCAGAATGGAATTCTAAAAGTTGGAACAGGTTCTTAGCATCATTTTGGATGTGTGTGCAAATTTTCAGGTCATTCAGACGCGTTTTGGGTAGTTTCGGCATCATTGGTGATTTTTGGAAAAGTTCGAAATCCTTACGCTTGAATCATGGGTTGATTTGATGTTTCGGTGTTATTTTGGGGGTTCCGAGGGTTCGACTAAGTTCGGGTGATCATTTATGACTTGTTGATACTTTTGGTTGAGGTCCCGAGGGCCTCGGGATGAGTTCGGATGGTTATCGGCATGGTTTTTGGCATTTTGGAACTATTGGTGTGAAGCCTTGTGGTTTCACCGCACCTGCGGATATGGGATAGCAGGTGCGAGTCCGCATAAGAGGAGGAGGGGTCGCAGATGTGGAATTGGCTAGGCTGGAGAAGGGTCGCATATGCGGAGGATGGGTCGCACCTGCGGAATCGCAAGTGCGGTAGGTGAGTCGCAGGTGCAGATTTTGGACCCCTTAAGTGATTTACGCAGGTGTGCACCTGGGACCGCAGGTGCGATGAATTAGCCGCAGGTGCGGTCATCGTTGTGCAAAGCATATAAATAGAACCCTTAGCGAGTTTTGATCATTTTTCCACCATTTCTATACGGGTTTGAAGCTTCTGGAGGGGTTTTGAAGGGGAAATTCGAGGGTTTTTCATGGAGGTAAGACTTTTGGACTTAAAACTCGTTTATGTACGATTATTTGACTGATTGGGGGTGGAATTTATGGAAATTTGTGACTAAAATTTGGTGGATTAGGGCTTGAGGTTCTAGACTTTGAATTGAGAATTTGAGGGGCCATATGATGTCGGATTTTGGTGTATTTGGTATGTATGAACTCGTGAGAGTGTAAGAATCCAAGTTTTGTAATTTTATCGAATTTCAAGATGTGGGCCCGGGGGTCGGGTTTGACCAATTTTTGGATTTGTGCTTAATATTGATAATTTTTGAATGGGCTTTGTTCCTTGGTATATATTAATCATATAAATATGATTTTTGGCTAGATTTGGATCAATCGGAGGCCGAGTCTGGAGGAAAAAGCATTGAGGGCTAGGATTTTAGCCGGTTTTGAGGTAAGTAACGTTTCCAAACATGGTTCTGAGGGTTCGGAACCCCGAACTATATACTATATTATTATAATTAAGGTGACGCACATGCCAAGTGACGGGCGTGCGGGTGTACACCGAGTAATTGTGGCCTGGCTCATCCCATGTCACCGTCTAGTAGTTATTTTGGATTGATATCCGCACTTTTATTGATGTGATTAATGTGAACATGCTAGAAATCATGCTAGGGCTTCACGCCGAAAATGCTGAGACCCGAGTGGTCGTATATTGCCGTCTCCGTATGTGTTTATTTGATTTTGTATACTCATTCCTGTCATAGCATATCATTCATTCATCAGTCTTGGTAATTGTTGATTTTATATATTTATCATTGTTTCGGGCTAATTCATGCATTTGTGAGCCCATGTGAGCGAGACTGGAGAATAGTGACCGAATGAGGCCGAGATCCTGTTATTGAGACAGTTATGAGATCGGACTACACATCGTAGCGATTCTCTGATCATGCCTTTGTTGGCTTGATATAGCGCTTGGGCCAATAGGAGCCCCTCCGGAGTATTTACACCCCCATTGAGCGCATTGATATAGAGGGATGGATCTTCCCTGGACATTGATCTTGTCCGAGTATTGTGTTCCGGAGATAGATCTTCTCCGTGGGCTGGATCGGCCTTTTCC
Organism: Nicotiana knightiana; assembly: GCA_005239525.1. Taxonomy (NCBI): domain Eukaryota; kingdom Viridiplantae; phylum Streptophyta; class Magnoliopsida; order Solanales; family Solanaceae; genus Nicotiana; species Nicotiana knightiana. The sequence continues at coordinate 25,355 of ML426641.1, read as the reverse complement.
TCAGTACTGAGTGACTACGGTCACCGGTGTTTGTGTACTATCCGGGATGGATCTTCCCTGGGCCCGAGAGCCATATACAGTACTGAGTGGACTTTGATGTGAGAGTTGTGAGCACCAGGTGCATTTCCAAAATGTTGATACATTGGCATGTAGAGTACTGAGATATACCTGGGTTACTTATCATATCGGTCATATTTTGTTTTCATTATATGTTAAAACTGTGAACATGCCTAAATTATGTGTACTGTTTTCATTACAATTATTGAGGTATAGTCTGTCACTACCTCTCAGCCCGTAGTTTGGGTTCGTTACTTCTGAGTTGGTGTACTCACGTTACCCCATGCACCTTGTGTGCAGATCCAGGTTCATCGAGGCCGAGTAGCAGTGGTTGATTGGTTGAAAGAGATCCCTGGAGTTTTTGAGGTAGCAGCTGGTGATCACAGCCTCGATTTCTCCTTCTTTATCCTCCTGTCGCATTTATATTATTTCAGACTATGTTGTTTATTTTGTACTTCGGCACTCTTACCTTGTAGTAGCTCATGATACGATGACACTAGATCTGGGTTTGGTTTTTACATGATGTTTTGACGATGTTAAAATTTTAAATGGATTATTGTTGACACTTTTGCTACTGAATTTAAAAATTCTTCTGAAAAACAAATCTTATTTCAATAAAAATGTGTGGCTTGCCTGATTTCACGACATGCGCCATCACGACGGGTGTTTTGGGGTCGTAACAATTTTATTGGTTGTATTCACTGTATTTCTAGTTGTATTCAGTGTATTTTAATGTATTCATTGTATTTCAAAATTAAATATTTTCACTGTTTATATTCTATTTATTTCAGTGTTTGTATTCAGTGTATTTCAATATTTATATCATGTATTTATGCATATTATATATACTCCATTTATTCATGGACAAATACATATTTTGTAAATATGTCCAAAACTTATGTTTCTCCGTTTAATGTAGATTGTACCATCGATTGAACACTTGCACATGGTAAATGATAAAGGAGGGCATTACATCGTTTGCCTCCAAAAGAAAAATAACAGTTGTGGGAGGTTCCAAGTGGACTAGCTACCATGCCCACATGCTTTGGTTGTCTTGAAAAGCAAATTTCTTATGTCGGATGATTATTGCTCAAATTATTACAAACCAAGGTCTGTTGTAATGACATACGAGATCCCCGTGTATCCTCTCCTTGACCGAAGTGAATGGAATATACCGGCACATATATCAAAGGAAGTTGTCTTACCACCCAAATGGAAGAGACCTCCTGAAAGGCCAAAGAAGAAGCGCGATAAGCCATTACGTGAATTGCTTTAGAAGAAGCGTCAACATTCATGTAGTATATATGGGCATGGTGGACATAATATGCATACTTGTAGAAATGCCCCACGTAGAAATTAGTTGATGTTCTGATTTTAATTCCTTCAATCACCTTTTTCATGATTTGTTCAATATTTCTATTACTTATTGGTTTCTAGATGTATTTGATTGTTCCTAGATGAATTTTTTAAAAGTAGATGACTAAATACACTGCTATTAAGTTTATATATATATATATATATATATATATATATATATATATATATATATATATATATATATATATATATATATATATATATATATATATATATATATATATATATATATATATATATATATATATATATATATATTGTTATATTACAATTCAAAATATATTTAAATACAGAATACGACTATGTACATGACTAAATACATTATTGTTAAGTTTCCTGATACCTTAAGAAAATGATACACACACACACATGTTTTTGTGTGTGTGTGTGTATACTGTAAATGGTTAAATACATTTTTATAATTTAATTCAAATTACATTTGAATACAGAGTACAACTTTGTACATATGAATACAGAAATATTCATATATAGGGAACGTGTATATATAATAAGTGGTTCCTGTACATTTAGTGTATTTAATCAAAGTTTTTACTAGACTTCAAAAATAGATAAAATATAACTAAATATGAAATACATTGATTACAGAAGGATCTAAAAAATCATGTATTAAGCATAACTAACATACTATTAATACAACTATATTTGATTACATTATTTTTATCCTTTTAAAAAAACAGTAACATTAAAATGGATTCTTGAATCATGAGAATTTGAATACATAAGTATATATAAAAAAAAGAATGCATTCATAATAACAGTTGTATTAAGACAAAAAACACATTCATGTATTCTAAAAAAATGTTGTGTAAAACCATGATCAATTAAACTGAAAATATAATTTGTATCACAAAAAACTATTCTATAAATATCTTCATAGAAGTATCTGATTAGGTGATTTGCCCAACAATCTTTACCGATGCTTCATTATCACTTATCGCATCGGCGTCTAACTTTCGCATAGCATAGTCCCAAAGGAGTGCACCATATCTTAGCCGGAGTAAATTAAAAATGAATCAATAGAACTTTTTTCAACCTCACAATGCTTCATACCGACGAATATACCAAAACAGATAGTACCAAATAGTTTGTACTGCTATGGACTAAGTTTTTATTTGAGGTCGGAGATTATGTCAGTATTAGTGTAGGAGCTGACAAGCGTCGATGTAGTAGGCAGGTGTTCAACAAAGAATTTTATAACCTGCATACATATACAACAAAAAAGATCATTACATGCTTGAATGAGTTGTTTATGAGTTCAAATACATATAAATGCATGTATATATAAAATATATTATTTTTATTATATACAAAATACAGTACATACAAAATAGTGAATACATGAATACAGAACTTAGACATGAATATACCAAAAATATTGATTATGACAAACAAAAAAATAACTTTGAGTTATGACAATAATGATAGAACTGCAGGTGTAATTAAGATTGTTGTTTTATGAACTCAAATACATATAAATACAAAAAATACAAATCATTGTATAAACTAAAATCAATGTATGCGGACTCAAATACATATAAAAATACCTTGTCCATCCGTGTTTATGAGCTACTTCCTTTAGCAACCTCTTTTCCCTTGCTCCCAAAAGCAACATTGATAAGTTTTTGTTTCATAGGGTCATTGCGTGTTTTTGTTCGTCTTTCGGCTTCCATGGTTGCTAATGAACCTGCAAATACAGATTCCTCTTGCGTGATTTGTAAATCGAAAGATGGCATCACAATTGAGTACTTTAGTGGGCATACCTCGTATAACCCTCATCGAAGTTGTTGATTCACCCATTGAAGAGGAAATTTGAAGTTTTATGCTGAGAACCTAATAGTGGTGAAAGTTATTTTAAAAAAAGAGTGAACAGAAAAAGAAGAAGCGTGAACCGGCCAAAAAACTAAAAACTCTAAAACTTAGCACCAAAAATGTTGAAAATGAGAGAGAATCGTGATTTAACAAGTATGTAACAACCCGGCCGGTCGTTTTGAGAGTAATAGCCCTGATCCCCTATTTACTGCTTTCTCTGTATGTTTTTATGCTTATATGACTTGCCGGGGGGTTCTGTTTGTGGTTTCGGAGTGATTTGGGACACTTAGTCCCTAAAACGGAAGCTCAAGTTCTAAAATTTTAATCGTAGTTGGAACTGCGTGAAGACGATTTCGGAATGGAGTTTCGTCAGTATTGTTAGCTCAGTTGGGTGATTTTGGACATATGAGCGTGTTTGGATTGTGTTTTGGAGATCTGTAGCTGAATTAGGCTTAAATTGGCGAACGTTTAATTTTTGGGAAGTTTGATCGGAAGTGAACTTTTTGATATCCGAGTCGGATTCCGATTTCGGAAGTTGGAGTAGGTATGTAAATGTCAATTATGACTTGTGCGCAAAATTTGAGGTCAATTGGACGTGGTTTTGTAGGTTTAGGCATCGATTGTAGAAGTTTGAAGTTTCAAGTTCATTAAATTTGAATTGGAGGGTGATTTTTGTTTTTAGTGTTATTTGATGTGATTTGAGCCCTCAACTAAGTTCGGATGGTATTTTACGACTGGTTGGTATGTTTGATTGAGGTCCCGGGGGCCTCGGGAAGATTTCAGGTGGTTAACAGATCTTTTTGAACTCGAGAGAAATTGCAAATTTTCTGTTGTCTCCAGTTCTAGTTTCCTTCTTGGCGTTCGCGAGTGGAGTCCCACATTCGCGAAGAGGAGATGGAGGCATGAGGAGAATTTCTCTTCGCGTTCGCGAAGTGGGTGCCGCGTTCGCGGAGGCTTGTTCAGCAGTGTGTCGCGAACACGTAAAGGGGCATCGCATTCGCGTAGAGGAAGTAGAGCAGCTGGGACCCCAAGGCTTTGTTCTACGAGTTCGCGTAGTGGAGATTGTGTTCACGGAGCAGCAGGCAGCGGAAGCCACGCGTTTGCGAGAGTTCACTTGCGTTCGCAGAGGATGGATTTTGGTCAGTGATTTATTTGTTCAACGTGAACGCGAGGGTGTGGTCGCGTTCGCAAAGAAGGGATGCATGGCCAGTATTAAACTTTTCAAAAACGAAAGTTAGCCATTTTATCAAAAACTTGAGATAGAGAGATCGGATTTGGACAAGATTTTGAGGAATATTCAGAGACATCGATTGGGTAATGATTCTTCACTTGTTTTTGGTTATATCCCACTAATCTATCATTAAGTCCATCCTTTAATTTCGGATTGGGTTGAAAATTTTGAGAAAAATGGGAGAAGTTCTTCAACTAAGTTTTTGAGTTTTGATTGGCATTTGGATAATTTGGTACGAGTGAACTCGTGAGTGACTGAGTGTTTATATTTTGTGGCTTTTACCCGATTTCGAGACGTGGGCCTGAGTCGACTTTCTGGGGCGATTTTCTAGTTTCTTGCTTAAGCCCTGATTTCATTAATTAGATTAGTTTATTATAGTTATATTTATGGTATGTAATTACTTTTGGCTAGATTTGGGCCATTCAGAGTCGGATAATCGAGGAAAAGGTATCCTTATTGACTGATTGAGCTTGAATCGAGGAAAGTGACTTGCCTAACCTAGTGTGGGGAAAATTCCCTTAGGACTTGGTACTGCTGTGATATGTGAGCGCCGTGTACGTGAGGTGACGAGTGAGTACACGGGCTATTTGTTGTAAAACCTAATTTTTACTGAGTAGTAACCTGTTTTCATCTTAATTGAGTTATACCAGCATGTGTAGTTATCCTGTTTAGTCTAATATCGCATGTTTGCGTGCTTTAACTGCTTATTTGAACTATGTGCAACATGCCTACTTGATTTCCTGTTTTTCCTTGATCTTTATCAGTCTTAACTGTAGAATTCTTGCTGTTAATAGTTGTATTTATCGGATTGAGCTTTGTGTTTACTTTTGAGACTACGAGGCGGTACCTCGGGAGTTCTTCCTGCACATTTTCTTTTGAGACTACGAGGCGGTACCTCAGAGTCCCCCTTTATTCTCTCCTATGTCATTTGCCTTCCGTACTTCCTTTATTAGACTATGATGTATAGAGATACTAGTTTTCTTCTGTAGCTTGTGATTTACGATGTTCCGAATTTTGGGAATACTATATATTTCTAGAGTGTTGGTCATTGTACATGCCGAGAGACATTGTTACCAGTTATTTTGCCAATATTTTGAGAGAGAATAACTAAAAGAATCTTGAGAGAGAAAAACATAAATAGTATATTTAACGCCTTAACGGTAATATATACTATACATACTGATTTTGCTACAAAAATAAAAAGTAATTATAGATAATAATATTCTAAAAGAGTTTTGATTTATATTAAATAGGGTGTATACACTATTTACTAGAGAAATTTTCAGAAATGACTATTGTTTAGTGACTATTAACTTCCTGTAGCTACCATATACATAATTATTTTATGTAGCTACCTTTCAGTTGTTATGGTAAAGTATTCGAGCTACTGTATTCATGAATACAGTAGCAAAAATTGGCTAAAAAATAGGGCAGTCCAGCTGTCAACCGTTGTATTCACATGTATTCATACCATGTATTCATGAATACAACGTAATAATAGGTCTCTCAAGTTGTTTAATCACGGAAAACTGCTGATTTAACGAGATACACTCCTAATATAACTCATCTAAATCAATTATAACACACAACATTATCAATTCAATTAATGAGAAGATTTGTGAGACGCTAAACACCAAAACATAGAGCATTCTTCAAAGTTTCAGTCCCTCTTTTTTTTTCTAACACAGTTCGAGTTTTTATTTTTTTTAATTTTTTTCTGACCTTGTTTGAGGTTCTGTTCAGGATTGATACAAGTATCTACATAAATAGTTTGAAATTCGATTTTCTATATATGAATACATCATGTATTTATACCGGATACAAACTTACTGCCTGCATATTTCATAATAAACCTAGTCCTTGTATTTTGTTGTCTATAACAGTTGTGTTTAATGTATTCAAGTTTATTTTATATTCACAATATTTTATTTATTTCTAATACATGGTATTACTGCTTTATTGCGTACATTTCATTGGTTGTATTCATTAATTTTTTATTTTGAGAGTATTTTATTGTATTTCACTGTATTGTTGTTTTAAATACAGATATATACATTTAGGTTTAAAATACATATGAATATAGTTAGACTGAATGCATAACTAATTGATGAATAACATCAAATGATACAACTAACAATGTATTTAAAAATGTTGAAGTAAGAACTCAAATACATCTAAATACAACAGTCAAAAAATTACTGTACAAAATAAAAATCCGTGTATGCCTTATCAAATACATATAAATACATCTAAATACAAGAAGAGAAAATCATTATAGAAACTAAAAATCAATGTATGCGGATTCGAATACATATAAATACATCTACAATTAGGATCATTGCGTATTTTTGTTCTCTTTTCGGCTTCAATGGTTGCTGATGAACCTGCAAATACAGGTTCCTCTTGAGTGATTTGCAAATCAAAAGATGGCCCTTCGAAATTGAGTGCTTTAGTGGGTATTTTGCAGAAAATCTAACAATGGTGAATATTTAAAAAAAAAATTGAAGAGAAAAAAAAGAAGCTTTAACCGAGCAAAAATCCAAAACTTTAGTGGTGAGTGATGAAAATCTGTGTTGATGATTTATGACTTGCACAGTTTCATAGTTCTTGACAAAAGTAAGAAATCATGAATCAGAAGGGAAAAAATTTGGTGTCACGCCTCCAAGTCCTGTGGAATTGAGAAAGAACAATTTTGAAAAGGATATTACGGAAACTTGGCCGGAACTCATGGAAAAGCTCACTGTTTTCATGGCTCAAGAGTATAACCATGGAAATCATGGAAAAGCCAGTCGGAGGAAACCAATTTTCTAGTTCATAGAGAAAATAATGAGAGATAGATCGTGCAGAGAGAAATAAAATATTATGCGTGACTTTGGGAGAGAATAAACTGAAAGAATGAGAGAGAAAAATATTAATCAGCGTATTTAATGGTTTAACACTAGAAAATGACCATAAATACATATTTTGTTATAGAAACTAAAAGGTAGTTATAGAAAATAATATTTTAAAAATATTTTTATTTATAATAAATAAGGTGTAAAACTTTGCTATAAGAATTAAAATTTTCAATTTATTATTCCGGTAAAAGCCCATTGCCGCGTAATGAAAAAAACTCAGTGGAGGGCAACTGAAAATTTTCGGCTTTGGCGGAAAATTCAAAGTGTGAGACTGTTTTCTCCAAATAACAGAATTTGAAATTCGGGGCCTTTACAACTTGAGCTCAGCAGGCACGTCATTCTCTACATTAAGGCAGGAAATGTCGAAAGTGCCCTTTTTTAGCTTTTACAAACTAGATTTTGTAAAAATAAAATATTTTAAAAAAACTAATCCATTATATAAACTTCCCAAAATTACTTTTATAAACATTAAGGCAGGAAATATCGAAAGTGCCACTTTTAAATATCGAAACTAGAACTAGAATTTGTAAAAAAAAAAAAAAATATATATATATATATACTAATCTAACATATAAACCTCCCAAAATGACTTTTATAATTACTCAACTGAACCAACTCCAAAAGCACTCCCTAAGGAGATAATTTACATACAACTCAGCGTTTATAACAAATTACATTAATATACTATCATATATGATAATTAAAGTGAAAGTATATCTTAATTAAATGTTCCTTTTGTTTCAATTTAGATGAAATATTTCGGTTATCGAGAATTAATTTGACTAATTTTTAAAGTTAAACTGTATTACTTTAACTCAGTATTTTAAAATTAAAATTTACATTAAGATATTCATAAACTATACAAAAAGTACTATAATAGTAATTTTGCTTATGTTAATATGATAAAAAAAATACTTTTTAAGACGTTGATCAAATTTCAAAAAGTTTGACCCTCGATAAGCGAATTGAATCTTCCGTTTAAAACAATGAAAGTATATAGTACATTTTTTATTTGATATAAAAAAGAATTTGACTATCGATAAACGAAATGTATCTCCTGTTTTAAAATGGTAGAAGTATATCATACACTTTTTATTTGATGTAAGGGGTCATGTGGTACGAGAGATAACAAAACTAATCATGAGAAAAAATTCAGTATGGTCTTATTTCTTATTTGGTAACTAATCTTTGGATAACTTTCAGGATTAAAAAAAGTATTGGGATAATTTATACCTGCTAGAAAATGGGATAATAATTCACATAATAAGTTATCCCAGAATAAAATAGTAAATTGCCAATCCCCGAATTAATACAATATACCAAACATTCAATAAAAATAATACTCCCTCCAATCCAAAATAAGTAATTTTTTAGTTATTTTAAAATATATTAAGAAATTCATCTTTTAACATTAATTAACAATGAAATTGATCATATTAACATTTACTATATCTTCACATAAACATTCCTCGTACATACGCCAACATTAATTACTCTAAGGGTAATGTAGGAAAAAATAATTAATTTATTTTTGAAATATGAAGAAGTCACTTATTTTAGACTACAAAAAAATTACTTGTTATAAATCAAAAATAATACGAAATAACTAATCTTAATATAATTAATCTCAATATAACTTATTTTCGAACTAACAAATCTATGAGATATGTGCAACTTCTTACTTTAATGACTTTGTGATATTCCTTGAGACCTGTGCATAGTGGGAACAAGTTGAAATTATGATTCTCACATAAAAATATTTATATTAATATATATTTATTGATTTGACGTAAACATTTAAAAATACCTATAAGTTCGTATATTTATGACTTTGTCAGAGATCTTAAAACCTGTGCATTGTGTAGGACAGCATGTTGAGGTTGTGGGTCCCATAATGGTCCCTTTCATCAAAACAGCAACCACTATGCATTGGATTCTTTTTCTAATTTCGATCTGTTTCATTTTATATGATAGTATTAATATTATTCTAAAGTTGATATTATCTCTTATACTTGTTTCAAAGTTTATATTTATTAGTGACCATAACAAATTATGATGTATTATATTTTATGTAATATATAAATATGTAAATTTATTTCAAGAGAGACACGTCGTTCTTTACCTCAATCCGAAAAGTCGAAAGTGCTACGTGTTATAAATGGAATTAACACAATAGCGAGAGCCTTATTTTTTTTCTTGGAACAAAATGTTTAGCTCTTATAAATTAGATTTATTTTTAAAACAACTAATCTAACATACAAACTTTCCCACAATTACTTTTAAGCACAAACCTTTATTCGAAGACGAACTTTAAAAAATAATCTGAACCATTCATTAACGAAATAGTTTGCATAAATTCGATGTTTATGTAAAATATTATATTAATATATTATGATCTATGATATATAACAACAAAATATACTTTAATCAACTATAGTTAAATAATACTAATTTATCTCAATTTATGTGGAGGTATCTGAATTTCATGAATCAAATGAGTCTTTTTTACCATTATTTTTCATATGTCTTTTAAATAATTTAAATTATAATTATTATGATTTATAGAACTTTTTTAATGTATTTTTCAAAGATATAAATTTTAATTCAAAACTTAAATATTTTGTGTTTCAATATATCATAAAAGTTAACTAGTTTGACACTTGAAATTCATAAATCATCACGTAAATTGAAAAGAAAAAACAATAAAATTGTAGGTAAATAAAATAAATATATATTTATTGATTTGATGTGAATATTAAATATACATACAATTTTATTATTTATAGTTAGGTTCTTTGGAACATGTGCATTGTGGGGACAACAAGATAATAGGTTGTCGGTCCCATATAAAGTTGCCTTCTACCTAAACAACAACCACTTTGCAAGTTTGCATAGGATTCTTTTTTATGCTTCATCTGTTTCATTTTATATGATATTAATATTATCTTCGTATATTTATTTTTTAATTTTTTATTATATATGATAAACAAATATAATGATTTATAATACTTTGTGTAACAAGTCCTACTTTAAGGGGAAAAAAATAGGACCCTCATAATTCTTTTCAAAATGTGAAAAACAGATAAAAGGGAGTAAATGGAATATGTGGCTTTTGGGTTGTTCTGAACAAGGTAGGTTTGACGAATTTAACCTTTAGAGTCAGCAAATTCAAAATAAATATATAATTTATTGCTCCTATTTTTATATATTATTAAATTTTATTTGTAAATATATAAATAATACAAAATGAAAGTATTATGTTCAGTTGAACCAATTATATTCGCTATAGATCCATCTCCACGAGAAGGAGGACGACGAGATAAAATAGTCAAGACATTTTTCTACTAGAGCTTTAACAATTAGTACTAGAAATTTGTTGATTCTTCACGATTGTTCTGGTTGGAACATTATTTTTATTTGTAATCTGAAATTTTCGATGAAAATTTGTCAAAAATATTTTTCGACAAGCACATTTCTCAAGGATATGTGTGAAATACACATTTTTCTAGTGTGACAATTTTCTTCAAACAAATTTATGTATTACATTAAACACTTTGTAATATGATTCAATTTCACATTAAAATAAGAAAGCATTATTTCTCAATATTTGATCGATATAAAGGAATTGAACTAAATTCACTACAAAGGAAACTATTCATTGTAATTCAATCAATTATTGTCCTTAATGTACTTTTGGAAGTGATTTTATTTTTATTTAAAACTTACTTGTATCGTACTTATTTTTAGAATTAAGCAAAAACGTCGTGGAATTATTTAAAAGTTTTATCGAATGAAGTGTTTAAGAAGTCATACTTTTTTCAAAACACAAAAAGCTTCTAAAACATTAATTCTTGGATTTTTAGACCAAAGATTTGTAATTCTGACAAATTATAAATATTAAATCCAACTCAACGTATATCAAAATCTACATATAGTAGAATTCTTATATGCTTATTGTACCAAATTCAAATGGTCAAACGTACAAATCTTTTCATGTGCTTCCCCACTCGTTGCTTCCATTACATAAGCTGTACTTTAAATTCTAAATATCCCATTTTGTGAGCCTAAATATTTATTAAATCCACTAGCTTTTGTACTATCTTTCTTTATTAATAACGGGATTCTCATTAAAGTCAAACTCTACAAAAAATTTAATTACTTTATAAGATATATCTATTTTACCATAAAAATCAAATTCAACATTCCATTCCACATTCAAAGTTAAATTAAACTATTTTTTAATTTATGTGAAGTAGTTTGATTCGAAATATAATTTAAGAAAAAGAATAAATTTTTTGAAACTTGCTAGTTTGAATAGGTCATAACATATGTATGGTACGAGACTTTTAAAATTTATGATATTAAATATGTCATAAAATATATATGGTCATAAAAGTTTCTCATTTATATTAAAATACGTAACATTATGTATATATTTAATTGGTGCGAATTGGGAATACCAAAGAATTTTCCCATTCATAATTTTCCTTAGTTTTCGAGGTGGACTTAGTACAAATTACGAGTTCATCAAAACCTAGTAGCTTTAGCTTTATTTTTATATAAACATAATATATTTCAAAACCCAATTAATCAAACCGTTGAGGTAAAAGTAAAGTGAAATAATTAAACTTTTAAATTCTAGATTCGCCTTGGCTACCTATCTCAAAGTATAAAATAAAATTTGTTTCCGTATGACTTATAGATCACGAATTCAAATTGTAAAAACAGTCACTAAATTTATATTAAATTATGATGTCTATATCACACCATTCAAGATGGGCCCTTTCTCGAATCTTGCGTGAAAGACTATCCTTTATTTTCGTCCACAAATATAAATTTTTTCTACCATTTATGAAATTTAAATTTATGACAAAAATATAAAGTTTGTCCCTAGTATTATTTTTATTTACTCCCAATATTTTTTGTAATTTTGTCCATATTGCCATAATCCACTCATGAATTCATCATCTTCTTCTTCTTCCTCCTTAAGTCCTTTTTTTCCATTTCCATGAACAAAACCTCTCTTTATCAACCTCTCTTCAAACCCCTAAACAGCTTTTTCTCTCCTTTCATGTCCTAAGAAAAACCCGTAAATATTCTTTATTCATTTCCCACACACAGACACGCAGAGAGAGGAAATGGGTTCTCTTGTCCCATTTCAAGACCTTAATCTTCAACCTGAATCCACCAATTTAACCTCTAATTCTCCAACTCCGTTAATTACCCCCAAAATTGAACCTAAACTTGAACCCCTTGATGAATTTACTCAAGCTGATCTTCGAACCCCACCTCTTTTCTCCAACCCTAATACTCCCAATTTCAACTCCAATTTCACTCCTAATTCACTATCACACAGCTCAATTACTACACCTGAACAAAACCCATCTGGGTCTAATGAAACAAATGTGTATTCTGAGTATAACAGAATTTCTGAGCTGTTTCGTGAAGCTTTTGCTAAACGAATGCAGCGGTATGGAGATATTGAGATGGTTGCTGACCCTAACAATGACGATTCACGTGACGTCGAGATGGACCTCGATAATTCACGTGCCATTGTTCCGGTTAATAATGAGGATAATCAAGTTTCGGAAATGGTAATTCCTAGAAGAAAATATCAACAAAGATCATCTGAATTAGTTAGGGTTACAGATCTTAAACCTGAAGATCAACGCTATTTTCGCGACGCTGTGAGGAGAACTCGAATGCTGTATGATTCGTTGCGTGTTTTAGCGATGGCCGATGATGAGAATAACATGGGTGTGGTGCCTCATAGGAAGACTAGAGGTGATTTAAAGGCTTGTCAGGTTTTAAGAGAACACGGGTTGTGGATGAATCGCGATAAGCGAATTGTTGGGGCGATCCCGGGGGTGTTTATTGGTGATGTGTTCTTTTTCAGGATGGAGCTTTGTGTTGTTGGTTTACATGGACAGGTTCAAGCTGGCATTGATTATGTCCCTGCGAGTCAGAGCTCGAATAGGGAGCCGATTGCTACGAGTGTGATTGTTTCGGGTGGATACGAGGATGATCAGGATGGTGGAGATGTGATTATATATACTGGGCACGGTGGACAGGATAAGTTGTCGAGGCAATGTATGCATCAGAAGCTGGAATGTGGGAATTTGGCATTGGAGCGGAGTATGCACTATGGAATTGAGGTAAGGGTAATTCGCGGCTTTAAGTACGAAGGTAGTGCTAGTGGTAAAGTTTATGTGTATGATGGATTGTATAGAATTGTTGAATGTTGGTTTGATGTTGGAAAGTCTGGATTTGGAGTGTATAAGTACAAGCTTGTTAGGATTGAGAATCAGGAAGAGTTGGGAAGTGCCATTCTTAGGTTTGCGCAGAATCTTAGGACTAGACCTTTGGTGGCAAGGCCTACGGGTTATGTTAGTCTAGATATATCTAGGAAAAAAGAAAACGTGCCAGTATTTCTTTTCAACGATATCGATGATAATCACGATCCTGCTTATTTTGATTATCTGTTGAAGACTGTTTTTCCTCCGTATGTGTACCAGAATGTGGGCAGTGGAAATGGCTGCGAGTGCGTTAATGGGTGTGTGGATAATTGTTTTTGTGCTATGAGAAATGGTGGCCAATTTGCCTATGATTATAATGGGTTATTGGTGAGAGGTAAGCCGTTAGTGTTCGAATGTGGACCACATTGTCAGTGTCCTCCAACTTGTCGGAATCGAGTGAGTCAAAAGGGTTTGAGGCACAGATTTGAAGTGTTCCGGTCTAGAGAGACTGGTTGGGGAGTTAGGTCATTGGACTTGATCCAAGCTGGGTCCTTCATCTGTGAATTTACTGGGGTCATACTCACACGAGAGCAAGCCCAAATCTTTACAATGAATGGTGATAGTTTAGTCTATCCAAGTCGCTTTCCTGAGAGGTGGGCAGAATGGGGAGATTTGTCCCAAATATATCCTGACTATGTGCGGCCAGCATACCCCTCCATTCCTCCTCTGGATTTCGCCATGGATGTGTCTAGAATGAGGAATGTAGCATGCTATATGAGTCACAGTTCAAGCCCCAACGTGTTGGTGCAGCCCGTGCTTTATGATCACAACACTGTATCTTTCCCCCACCTGATGCTCTTTGCAATGGAGAATATCCCCCCTCTTAGGGAGATCAGTATTGATTATGGGGTAGCAGATGAATGGACAGGGAAGCTTGCCATTTGTAATTGACTAACTTGTAGGAGTTGATGCAATTTTGAACATGATGCAGCACAGCCATTTCTGGCACATCATTTGCTGAGGTAATTAAAACATTCAGTCAATAATTTCTGTTAAACTCAAAACGGCATTCAGCTACATGTTTTCTAGAGGGCTGACTATCAGTCTGTACTGGTATTGGTTTTCAGTTGTCTTGTTACTCTAGCTAGTTATGTCCTTTATTGTGAATCTCTTTAGAAGCTGTTTTAAGCCCTCGGAATTTGGAATTGATGAGACTGATTTTAAGACAATATTGGGCACTCTTAAATTGTCTAGCTTTGGTGACCTTTGAATGTGTCGCCAAAAGCTGGTTGGAACTCCAATTGCTTTGCTGAGTTTTTTTTTTGTTTATATACTATATGCAGTTTGAATGCATCTTACTGCGCGTGAGGAATGGATTTGAACTTCTTTTCATGCTGCTTAATAGGAATTCCCTTTCCCATCCTTGATTGTCTTTTTAATGACTCGGAGGATGATTTTGTTTCTGATTTGCTGTTCTTTTCCACTGGTGGATATCTTCCTCTTTAGATTCCATGTCTAAAGAACTCAAATAACTGCTAAGAAGTATTCTCTTGTCCCATAATAGTTGAACGTCTTTTTATTTTTACACCTAAGGGTGTGAGGTCAATAAAGTCGGTGAAAATCAAGGGAGACCACGAACAAAAACACTAGATTGTTTCCTTTCTACCTAGTCTTAGTGGACAAAGTTAAACACCATTTTGTTTACTCGAAGTGCGCATGTTGATCTGGATGCCACTATTATTAAAAAAAAGGTTAAACTAGCTATTAGATTTAGAGCCTGTTTGGTTTAGTCAATTAATACTAGCTGATATGCATTAAATGTTAAAGTTGATTTATAATAAGCGGTACATGATTGATTAGAAGTACTGTAACTGATAATAATCACTTTTTCTTTTAAGATGGCTGAATGACGAGGGATGTAGGGGTTTTCTTTTAGGAAGGGTACTTTGTTATTTAAAAGTTATTAGGGGTAAAATAGTAAAAATTTTGGTCAGATCAGAAGTGGTTATAATAAGTTAGAGGTGACCAACTTCTGGCTTATAAGCACTTTTGGGGTTTACCAAATGCATAAATAAGCCAAAAAGTACTAGTGCTTAAGCTTACCAAACATCCTCTTAGAGTATAATAAATTATTTTGAGTTGGAAAAAGAGGGTTAAAAATGAGGTTTTGAAATGTGAAAAATAGAATATTTAGTTGAGAAGATATCAAGAAGCTTGATATAATTAGGGGAAGAAAAAAATGTTCTTTTCAAGGGAAAGTTTTATTTTGGAAATGGAACTTAGAGGGAAGTAGGTCAAGTATGCAAACAGTGGAGAGGCAGCTATACTGATGAAATTGTCTTTATTTATATGGAAATTTGTTAAGTATTGGAACACCGGTAGTGCTATAACTATGTTTAATATTAACGGGATCAAATGGACAAAAGAATATGTCTGTTGGTGTCCAAGTGCCAATTGTAATATGAGCTATGATGTTGAGTATTTTGCATATCTCAATGTTAATTTTCTCTTTTAGGAATTGCTCAAATGATTTTAACTTAAAGTACCGTGATCTGATTGGACAGTTACGTAGTGGCTTAATTACATGGGACTAAAGAGGGTGGGGGAAGAACTTGTCTTGAGACTCACTTCAATCTTTATGAAAAAGCTGTTCCTTTTGTATCACCTTCACAATCAAACTCAAGTTTAAAGAGTAAAATTTATTTCTCACCATGAAAGGAGGATAGGTATGACAATGGCACAGAGTCGGCTGGGATGCTTTCCTGCTAACGTCCCATTCCACCTCGCCCAACTTTGCCCTGCCCGGGCCCAATTTGCTGACTCTCTTTCTTTCCTTCCATTAATTTTTAGTCCCTTTTTCATCATTTTCAGTTGTTTATTGTATTTTCAAATTAGGTATTGTATATCGCCTACCAAAATCATTGTTTTCGTTAGATATTAACTTAACATCTGAAGCAAGAACTTAACACCAACCCAATCTTGAAAAAAGAAAAAGAGAACTACAAGCAAGGACATTTTTTCGATCAAGAAGGTATTCAACTTCTCGACGCACTCTATAAATTCCTTTTTTGCCTCATCTCTCTACACCAATTATTATAAATGCTGGTCTGGTTGGAAAGTTGATAAAGTCATATGATCCCTGCTTGTATCTTTTGGTGTGTGGACAGAAAGGAATCGCAGATGTTTTGACGGGATATCAACTCCAACACACACTTAAAGCTAGATGTCTCCTTTGGTTATTTAGTTGGCAGTACTTAGCCCCTGGAGATTGCCATATTAACTTTTGGATTTTGTCGGCTCTTTTGCTTTAGCCTAGTATTTCCTTTCTTTTTTGTATCAAAGCTGACTCTTTCCCCCTCTCTTGTACTTATTGCATCTTCTTGATGCCTTTTTCTATAAAACTCATTACTTCATCAAAAAAAAATATACTCCTTCTGTTTCAATTTATGCGATACACTTTCCGTATTAGTCTGTTCCAAAAAGAATGACACATTTCTATATTTGGAAACAATTTACTCAATTGTGACACACTTTTCTGATTTAAAAAGAATGACACTTTATTTGAAAACAATTTAACTTTGAACTTTCAATGTTACCCTTAATGAAAAGCTTCTATAGCTACACAAACATGATGGCCCCACAAAGCTTTTACCCATTGAGCTTTTAATACCACAAGTTTCAAAAGTCTTTTTTTCTCCTTCTTAAACTCCGTATCGAGTGAAACTCTGTCACATAGAGGAGTAATTTTAAACTTTTTCTTTTCCATTTTATCCTTGATGAGACTTTTATAACCACACAACATGAAGCCTCAAAAAAGTTTATGCTTTAAGACCACAAGTTTCAATGGTCTTCCGTTTTTTCTTAAACTATGTGCCGAATCAAATTACGTCACATAAATTGGAATGGAGGGAGTAAGTCGTTAAGAGAATATCAATAGGATACCATAAGTAAAAACCTTAAACTTAAAAAGTTTAAGTGGTCCACCTACCTCTTCGCTCTCATTTGAAGATAATGAATTCTTTTTCCACCTTGGCGGTTCACAACTAAGAGTTCGACCAAGCCTTTTCCTATCCCACCTCATCCAGTGCCCTTCCATAGAGGTCGATACATAATTTTGTGTTTTCTTACTTTAGAGAACAAAAATCTTTGCTTGATGAGGAATGAGTGTGCACATGTATATGATTGCTAAATACTATTCTTACCATTCCATTTTATATAATCCTCTTCCTGGTTTGGTTAGTTTCAAAAAGATTTTACTCAAAAAATAGACGAATGCCTTCAAGTTACATTTCTTTCATGAAGTTTAAATGCCTACAAAATCTATACTTTTTGTGCAGGGGAAACAAACTAGGTATCATGATACATTTTTTGCGTTTTTTGGTCTCTTTGACACCCCATATATTTGGAAACTTTTATCTTGATATTCTAATTTTGCCTCTAATAAATGCTCTTATAAATATCGTATTACATGTTGATAAGTGTTAATTAATCTTGTTGATTGGAAGTTTCAATAGTAGGAAGCTCACATAAGTGATAGATTATGGATAAACTATAATATCAACAAATCAAGGAATTAGAAATATTGTTAATGTATTAGTAATAGATAATTGCTCCCGGAGCTTTCACTCCGTGCTAATAGCGCAAAGCGCGATGTGTGGGTTAAGCACATGTCATGAGTTCGAACTCTACTGCCGACAAAAGTGTGGTATAAATGGAGAAGGATAGAGGGACGGAACGGTGGTCTTGAACCGCTTGCCAACTGGTCTGTGGGAATTTCTCGGTTGTAAAAAGAAGTAATAGCTACTTTTGTCGACATAGAGTAATGCTTCTTGTCATGCTGATACACAGAAACAATATGATGTTCCCTTTTCTTTTTTTGCTTCTTTATTTCTTTCAATTTATCTTGAATTATTGTGTTTAATGATAAATTAAACTTGCTTGCTGATATTTTTTTGTATTTTACTTTTTGATGTCCCATAAGGTGTCTGGAGGTGCAACTTTGTTGGATGCTGGCACCTCCTGTCTCTCTCTCTCTCTTGTTTTTGATTGTAAACGATACTGCTTATGATTGGCACCTCCAGGGATTTTGAATAAGATTCGTTGTTCTTGTTGGGGTGAAACATTGGCTCCATGCAGTGCATTTATGTTTTGGCTCAAATGAATGTTTGTCCATTTTGATAAAAGGAGCTTTATTGTATTCATTTTGGACAATGCGACCATGACCCGTTAGTGTTGTTTATATTGTATTAGCTGATGCCTGCAGTCAAGTAAGATAAGATACTGAATTTACCTACTTTTTCATTTAGTGCTGTTGAACTAAATCATGGAGAAGGTCATCCTTGTTACTTCTTGCAATGCATACAATGTTAGCCAGATATCACACTCCTTTCCTCTCTTCTGTAAAAAAAAATCACCTGTCCTCCTTTTTCCAGCTGGAAATCATAGTTATGGATCTTAGTCAGTCCAGTTATCGTATACCCTTTCATAGTTTTTATTTTTAATCATATACCCGTTTCAGTTCTACTTCAATATTTTATCCACTTCCATTTGTTGTTTGCATAATCGAAATTCATAATATATTGATTAATCTATGCGATAGTTACTGGTTCTGGAAATCATAGTGCATACGCTGATACCTTTGTTTTGTCAGGGAAGCAACCTGCTAGGGAAAAGATTTTGATTATGAAGATATTGGCCTACAGTTGTCGCTCAAAGCAGCTTACTGCCTAAGCTTCTGCTGATTCTAACTAATATTTTATCTCCTGCAGATGAAGGGCGAGTATTGGCGAACTGTTAATGTGTTTCCCCTTTACTATAATCCTGCTGTCTTGATGACACAGTCTAGACTACATCGCTAGGTTCCTGAAGCAAGTTGCCCCTGTTGCTGTTCTTTCATCAGTTTGTCGATCCTATATTGTAGATAGCACGGTGTTCAATGACTAGCTAGAAGAATGAAGAAAGCGATATTGCATTTTCCCACTATCCGCCTTTGGAAGGAACCCTTTTAACCGATCATCTCCTTGGTAGAGCTGGTCTGCTACTGATGTTCTTGATCGTTAGAACTTTTATAGGTTGTAGTAATAGCTTGTATATATGAAGATCAAACTGCTTATTCTGTACAGAAGATTGTATCTATATTGTGCTAATGGATAACCAGAGTGCAGTTCAAATGCTTTTGCCTGTTCTCTTTCTAGTTAAAGATGGAAGCACCTAGCACGCGATCCCAATATGTCAAATTATGGATGCTGGGATTTTGAAAGGATCAAAAGAGGCACATAAAATATGTTACTTCCAATATTTACCACTGAATATGGCAATGCAAGTTTCATTTAAATGATTGAATTCTTCCTTTTTCTTGAGCTGTTTTCTCTCATATTGCTGTTTACACTACTGAAATACCCTAACTAAACTCATTTTGCTCTGATTTAGCCAAGTTATTTCGAAAATTTGAGCTGTGATGCTTTGAGTGTTAGATTTTATACTTAATAGGTGAAGCTCAATCAGTTATTTGAAGGTATCTTTAGTCTTTTAGCATTTGCCTCTTTAGTCATTTAGCATTTGGTTTACATTATTGAAGGTGAAAATATCTCCAGAATTTATTTAACAAAAGTGAGAATAGTCCAATTATTGAGTGAGAGATCTGAACTTATGATGTACTTCGAGACAACGCTTCCAAGTGATGTAAGGTCGACTCATCCTCTTTTTAACACTTTCACTACTATGGTTTTACACCTAAGGGCAGAGGGGCATCTGGTGTTCGACAGACCGATCATCTCAAGCGGCCTTCTTTCATTTTATCCTCGATATATGCTCTTTGAAACTTATTATCTTCTGGATGTATTGAATTTTGGCGGTCCAACATTCATTTTCATATAACATGGCTGGTTTTATAACTGTTCAAATAAATTAATTACCTTTCATCTTGGTAGGCATACTTTTATCACAAAGCACCCCTGTAGCACCTCTCCGTTTCTACCACTGATTCTATGTGTGACATTTTTACCTATAATTTCATTCCCCAGGAACAGCGAGCCTGAATATCTTAATTGTCTAATGTATTCTTTTCTCCAAAACTCGCAGAAATGGCCCGTACTCGCAACTCTGACATCGACACTCAGGATGCTGCTCAAGAAACTATTGGTACCATTGTGGCTCAAGGTAGAACTAAGAAGGCTCCAACTCAGAAATGGAGGGGTAAATCCACAAAGAGGGTTCAAGTACCCCGGGTTGAACATGACGAAGGGGCGGAGCATGATGATCCAGTACCTCAGGATCCAGTACCGCCCCCAACAACAGCTCCGGCTCAGACAACTGTATCTCCAGAGGTCGGTAAAATGTTTAGTGCTATGGAGATGTTTGAAGCCTTCATGTCCAATTAGAACGAGAGAAGAGATGAGATTCCACCTCAATCAAATAGACAGAACAATTCTGAGTCCTCAAGAGAATGAATTTTTGAAGTTGAATCCTCCATTGTTCCATGGTTCAATAGCTGATGAAGATCCAATGTTGTGGCTGGAGGGTGTCAAGAAAGCCCTCCGAGCGATAAAAGCATTTGATGATGAAGATCTGGAGCTGGCTGCTTACCAGCTTAGAGATGTGGTCGACGCTTGGTTTGAGATGTGGGAAAAGGAAAGAGATGAAGATGATGGTCCGCCTACTTGGGAAGAATTTGAAGAGGCCTTTATGGCTAACTTTATGCCGTAAGAGGATAGGGAAGCTAAGGCTACAGAGTTCGAACAACTCAAGCAAGGGAATAAAAGTGTGCAAGAATACTACATGGAATTTATAAGGTTAGCTAAGCATGATCCTCACATGGTTAAGACAGAAAAACAAAGATTCACAGGTTTGTTGGCGGTTTGGCTTACCACATTAAGGATACGACATCAACTAAAACAGTAGGGATGACAACCTTCTCCTCTATTGTGGGATTTGCCAGGAACTTAGAAAAAGACAGACAACAAAGGAGAGAATAAAAAGAGCATAACAAGAAAGCCCGGACAACGGGCAGGTTTAATGGTACATCCAGCGGAGGTGGAAGGGATTCCTCTAATAAGGAATCATTAGCACCAGCTCATTCCAGTCATCAGTCAGGTGGTGGGTCTTCTTTCAGACGTACTCAGAGTTATGGAAACCAGTCTCGCCGGAATCAGAATTTTAGGACATCAGCCTCACATAGCTAGAGTCATGCTGAGCAATATTTACACCAACAAGGTATTTGTGGAACATGTAAGCGGCAACATTCAGGTCAGTGCAAGCTCGTGTTTCATGGTTGCTCTAATTATGTAGACATTGGTCATATAAGGGAAAAATGCCCAAGGTTGCGACGTAATTTCAGTAGTGGATCAAATCATCCTTCTAGTTCCTCAGTTACTGTAGTTGCACCACCTCAAGCTTGTGGTTCTCATAATCAGACCGGGTATGGGGTAGGCAGAAGTGCAGATCGAGTTAGTCATGGAGGGGACAACCCGTTTGTTTGCTACACTTGATCGTTAGAGTGCAGAGGCATCTGCAGAATTTATTACAAGTATACTTTTAGTCTGCTCACATAATGCTTATGCCATAATGGATCCAAGTTCAACGTTTTCTTATGTGACTCCATACTTTGCAATTAACCTCGGGCAAGAACCCGAAAAACTTAGCGAGCCATTCCTAGTATCTACTCCAGTTGGCGAGTCAGTGAGTCACAAGAGTCTATAGAGGTTGTATAGTTTCAGTTCAAGGTAGCAACACCAAAGCCGATCTCATAGAGTTAGAAATGGTGGATTTCGATGTGATCATGGGTATGGATTGGTTATCTGCATGCTATGCCATGTTAGATTGTCATGCCAAGATAGTAAGGTTCCAATTTCCAAATAAAGAAGTCTTAGAGTGGAAGGGTAGTTCAGTATCGCTTGTAGGTAAGTTTATTTCTTACCTTAAGGTACAACGAATGATCAGTAAGGGGTGGCTCGCCTATTTGGCTCACATCATTAATCCAGAAAATCACCAACTCTTCATTTTGTGCCAGTTGTTAGAGAATTTCCACAAGTTTTCCCAGATGACCTTCCTGGACTTCCTCCTGAAATAATCATAGACTTTGGCATTGATCTCATGCCAGGCACTCAGCACATATCTATACCTCCTTATAGGATGGCTCCAGCAGAACTTAATGAGTTGAGAGAACAGTTGAAATACCTTCTTGAAAAGGGCTTCATTAGGTCGATTTTTTCACCATGGGGTGCCCCGGTCCTATTTGTCCAGAAGAAAGACGGGTCTCTCAGAATGTGCGTCGACTATCGGCAGTTGAATAAAGTTACCATTAAGAACAAGTACCCACTGCCAAGAATTGGTGATTTATTTGATCAACTTCAATGTGCAAAGTAATTTTCAAAGATAGACTTGAGGTCGGGATACCATTAGTTGAGAATCAGAGAAAAACATATATCTAAAACAACCTTTAGAATTCGCTACGGGCACTATGAATTTCTAGTGATGTCCTTCGGGCTGACAAATGCTCCAGCTGCATTCATGGACCTCATGAATAGATTTTTCAAGCCATTTATTTATACCTTTCTTATCGTGTTCATAGACGATATTTTGGTATACTCTAAGAGTAAGGATGAGCATGCAGACCACCTCAGGATAGCCTTGCACACCTTGAAGGAGAATGAGCTTTATGCCAAATTTTCAAAATGTGAGTTCTGGTTGTAGTCAGTGGCATTCTTAGGCCATGTAGTATCTAGTGAAGGCATAAAAATAGACCCCCAGAAGACAAATGAAGTCAAAAACTGGCCAAGGCCGAGAACGCCAACCGAAATCAGGAGTTTCTTGGGGTTAGCTGGCTACTATAGAAGGTTTGTAGATGGATTTTCCTCACTTGCAGCTCCATTAACTAAGTTAACCCAGAAAGCAGTTAAGTTCCAGCGGTCAGACGCTTGTGAGCAGAGTTTTCAAGAGTTAAAGAAGAGGTTGACCACTGCACCTGTGTTAACCTTGCCGACAGGTTCGGGTGGGTTCACAGTGTATTGTGATGCCTCCAGAGTGGGTCTTGGTTGTGTTCTTATGAAATATGGAAAAGTTATTGCTTATGCTTCCAGGCAGTTAAAGAATCATGAGAAAAACTACCCCACACACGACTTGGATCTTGCAACAGTGGTGTTTGCATTAAATATATGGCGACACTACCTTTATGGAGAGCATTCTTAAGTGTGTACAGATCACAAAAGCCTCCAGTACATTTTAAAACAGAAAGAATTAAATTTGAGACAGAGAAAGTGGCTCGAGCTATTGAAGGATTATGACATAAATATCCTTTATCACCCCGACAAAGCTAATGTGGTAGCAGATGCACTTAGTAG
Organism: Nicotiana knightiana; assembly: GCA_005239525.1. Taxonomy (NCBI): domain Eukaryota; kingdom Viridiplantae; phylum Streptophyta; class Magnoliopsida; order Solanales; family Solanaceae; genus Nicotiana; species Nicotiana knightiana. The sequence continues at coordinate 1,390 of ML426641.1, read as the reverse complement.
GAAGTCAATGGGTGTCTTGGCCCATCTTGCAATACAAAGGCGAACTTTGGGTAGAAAAATTCAAAAACTGGCAAATGATGGAATTAGATTGGATGAGACAGAAGAAGGGGTATAACTGCTTATGCCTTTGCGCAATCCTATCTTGTTGTTCATGTTAAGGCTAAGCAAGAGGAAGATCCGTACTTAGTGAAGTTAAAGGAAGGAGTTAGAAACAAAGAAATCAGTGCTTTCACTCTAGGAAGTGACGGAGTTTTGAAGTTGAATGATCGGTTATGTGTGCCTGATGTAGATGGTCTTAGGAAGGACATAATGGAAGAAGCTCACAGTTCGAGGTACTCTATCCACCCAGGTGCTACCAAAATGTATCTAGACTTGAAAGAGTTGTCTTGGTGGAAAGGCATGAAGAAGCAAGTCGCAGATCATGTGGCTAAATGTTTGAACTGCCAGCAAGTCAAAGCCGAGCATCAGCCTGGCTCAAGATATAGAGATAACACAGTGGAAATAGGAGATGATTAATATGGATTTCATAGTAGGTATACCTTGCACACACCGTAAGCATGATTCAATTTGGGTTATTGTACACCGACTGACAAAGTCTACGCATTTCCTACCAGTAAAGACGACAGATTCCGCAGAGCAGTATGCGCAGTTGTACATCAAAGAAATAGTCCAATTGCATGTTACTCCAATTTCAGTCATATCTGACAGATGCCCTCAATTCACGGCACATTTTTGGCAGGCAAAAAGATTAGGTACCAAGGTCAATTTAAGCACCGCTTTCCATCCGCAGACGGATGGTCAGGCAAAAAGTACCATTCAAACTCTCGAAGATATGTTGCGAGCATGTGTTATAGATTTTGGAGGTAATTGGGATGATCACTTGCCACTTATAGAATTTGCTTACAATAACAGCTGATGCGAGGCTAGAATTCATAGTTTAACATGTTATATTCCCTACATTTTATGTGCGTTAATGATAAAAATACATTTTTTATGTGCTTAATAGAGTCTATTTCATGTGTAGGTGAATTGGAGATGGAAACCGAGCTAAATGGATGCAAATACATCGAAAATACGCTTAAGAGGCGAAGAGGGAACACCCTGGCGTTAAGGGGGCGTTTGGCCCCTAAAGCCAGGCAGCCCCTGGAGTTAGGGGGGCGTTAGAGCCCAAACGCCCGGGGTCCCAAGTTCGGTCAATTTCGAGTTTTGACGAGTTTAAGTGTTTCCCGGTTGACATAGAAGTCTCCTACACGTTTAGGGTTTGTCCTAAACATATAAATAGACCCCAAAAACACAACTTAAGAAGGGATTCGAGAGATTCGAAGGAGAGATTAGAAGGGGATTCGAAGAGACGGACGGCAAGACATCAATTTGTACAGATTTTCTTCAT